>VXBJ01000778.1:0-12008 GCA_013400055.1 Nycticryphes semicollaris | reverse complement strand
AAAAAAAAGGAAAAAAAAAGCCTCAACAAAACCCCCTGTCTGTCAGAGCCAGAGAAGTCAGGAGAAAGCACAGAAATGGAAAGCTTTTAAATGAATCCCACACTCCTGATGTTATACCACAGCATACACAAGATCTTATTAGAGAGAACAAATGGAAATTAAAAAGTACAAGGAAAAAGTATGAAAAGAATGCACAAAGTAATAAACTATTGCACAGCTCAAAACACGACCCTCCCCCTTTCTCTCCCTCCCCTCCCCACCCCCCCAAACAAGCAAAACTCCCTTCCCCTCTGTTCACAGAATTGGGAAACAGAGAGTTTGGGGGGTTTATATACAGAACATTTCAAAATTAGCAGGCTTTTTGTTTGGTTTGGTTCGGTTTCGGGGGTTTTTTTTGTTTTCTTGGATGGGGGTAAGTCCATGGAACTGATTTATGCTATCTTCCATAGAGCAGTTTTGTAGGATTGCAAGTGACAACGGACACAAGCTGGAACTGGGGAGGGTCAGGCTTAGGTGCCAGGAAAAACTTGCCCCATGAGGGCAGCCAGGCAGGTACCAGGCTGCTGGTGAGTCTCATTGTGCTCCATCTCTGGAAGCTTTCAAGGCCTGACAAGATGAAGCCCTGAGCAGCCTGGGCTGGCCTTGCAGCTGATCCTGCTTGGAGCAGGAGCTTGGGCTAGAGACCTCCTGAGGTCCTTCTAACCCTAGTGTGCTTGTCCCCATTCTAGAATCATAGAATCATTTTGGTTGTAATAGACTCTTAGAATCAACAAGTCCAGCCATTAACCTAGCACTGCCAAGTTACCACTCAGCCATGTCCCTAAGCACCACATCTACATACCTTTTAAATACCTCCAGGGATTTGGACTCTGACACATCCCTGGGCAGCCTGTTCCAATGCCTGACCACCCTTTCCATGAAGAAATTTTTCCTAATGTCCAATCTAAACCTCCCCTGGTGCAACTTCAGGCCATTACCTTTTGTTCTGTCACTTCTTACCTGGGAGAAGAGACCAACACCCACCTCCCTGCAACCCCATTTCAGGTAGTTGTAGAGAGCTTCCTTTTCTCCAGGCTGAACCTTTTCTCCAGGCTGAAAAACCCCATTCCCTCAACTGCTCCTCATAAGATGACTTCTGTAGATCCTTCACCAGATTTGATGCCCTTCTCTGGACATGCTCCAGAATCTCAGTGTCTTTCTTGTAGTGAGGGGCCCAAAACCGAACACTGAATCTGAGGTCTCAAACCAGCGTGGGACACAACAGCTGCCCTCCCCTGCTCCCATAGCTGTGGGCTCAGATCCAGCAAGCATTGTGGGGCCACACTTGCTGGCTAGCATCCTTCCACCCAGTGAGGTTCACCTCCCCTTGGGGAAGATACCCTCTGTACCCTGATGCTGGCATGGTGGTGGGACATACCACAGACGTCCCACCACCTTGCCCTGTGTCCTAAACCTGAGGCTGGGAATGGGTCTCTGCTTCTGAAGCTGTTGTCTCCCTGTCACTTTGGTAGCTATCAGCTCACCCGGAAGGAGGTGCACATGATGATCCCAAGTCTAATGGGCAGCACATCCAGCTGGGGACACAGGGGAACTGCTCCAGTAAGATGAGATGCCACCGGGCTGCCTCGCGTCCTAGCCCTGAGTGCTGCAGCAGCTCAGGCAACAACCTCACAGAGGGTGGGCTAACAGAGGAGACCTTAGAGATATTTTCTCCTTGGTAGCTCAGAAGAGTAAAGAGGCAGCAAACTACTAACTCGTACAGAAAATAGAGAGAAAAGCCTGTGGTGGGGAGGCTGTGCTGCCCTGAGCTGTGGGCATGGCTAGATGGCAGCAACAGCCCACGTCAGGGCCTCGCTTCGCCCGTTCCCTCCTTGATCCCAGCGCTGTGAGTCGGTGTTTGCTGCCACCTGCTCCTCAGCAGACCAAGGCCTTCAGCTCTGGGACCTTCCCATATGGCTGGGGTTACTGCCTGCACGCTTCGTCGTTTGCGGGGAAAGCAAGGAAATTTCTTTGTTACCAGCAAATAAATTGACCTGCACTGAGGAGAGCCAACAGGGAAACACAGCTTGCAGGGAAAACATAACTTCTTACATCTGTGATCTTAGAGTTGGGGGGGAGGATGGTGGGAAGGGAGGAAGCCAGAGCAGGTGGTGTCATCGACCCTTGCTCAGGATGCATGCCTCCAGATGGGTTACCAGCAGCCTCAGGCATCCTTTTGCCTGATGCCACTGAGTCCAGACATTTGTGGGACACAGCGGAGGCTCCCTGGAGTGTCTGCAGCTGCTGAGAGACAAGGGCAGGCTGGTAAAGTGAGGACTCCCTAAAAACCTCCACATGAGATGAGCCCAGCTGCGCCCAGCTCCCTGCACTCCTGCTCACGTCCCCTTCCCAAGGCTAGAAAAACACCCCATGGCCCCAGGGGGACTGGAGCCAGATGCCTTACAGTACTTATTGCATGTGGAAAGTGGAGGTCGCCCCATACCCAGGGCTGGACAGCTTAGCCTGGCTGTAAACTGGGTCTTGGATGCACCCCAAGATGTGGATGCACCCTAAAGTGAGGTGTGCCTCAGGAGATGCCCCAAGTTTATCCTGCTGCTGTCCCCTTCTGGATAAGAAAACCAGCCTTCTTGGGCGGATGATGTTGATGGGCTGCAGCGAGGCAGAGCATGTGTCCACTGGCCTGAGTTCTACACGCTGTCCCCCAGTAACACCCAGGGACATTGTGCAACCATCCTCTGCCATTCTGCCAGTTCCCCTGGTCCTCCCGAGAGCCGGAGCATGTGGACAGGGACAAAAAGCTGCCCTGGTCAAGCTATTTATTACTCCAAGTTTTAAGTGCTGAACTGCTGGTGCCTAATGAGATTTTTTTGTTCTGTCCTGAGCAATACCATGCAATAGAGTATAATTTATCTTTGGGAGAGATGGATGCAGCTGAGCCAGTACCAGACTTAAGACAAAAGAGTATTGACGTCACTCTCAGGAGTCCGGCAGCAGATGTTTAAGCATCGTCTCCGGCCTCGGGCCAAAGGTACAAGCCTGGTACACAAATTACCATGGCAGATTCGCTGGCCTGCATTAGCTGCAGGGTCAAGATGGGCTGATCAAAATGTTCCCTGCCAGCATTAAGCAGCTGTGGAGCTATTTGCTGTGGGCCTGCGTGAGTACCGCTGACGCTGTACGTGATCCAGTCAGGTACCAGCTGCCCCCTAACTAGCCAGAAACTTTAAATTATCAAGTGAGGATCTAAGGGAGCAGAAGCATGGGCATGCAGGCTGCACAGAGAGGACTGTCCAAGCCCGAGCACAAGGGAAGTTTTGAAGGCCAGTTGAACCCCACATGATGAGTGTGGTAATCAAGGAACCCTTTTACCCAGCTCAGTAACATCCTAAACCCAAAGGTTCCCCAGAAGCTTATTCGTGGTGTAAGTTGAGAACTGAGCTGGTATTTTCAGATCTCTATCCGAAGTGATTCCAATATAATGTTAATTTGGACTGCAAAGTGGACGAATAATTAGAGCTACATTTTCCAGAGTCCCCTTTTTTTTTGGTAGTTAATAATAGGCAGTTTAACTTACATTTTTACTGCCAAATCACCAATATGGAGAAACAATTCTGCAATATTTTGCACCACCTCTGATGACCCTAGGCAATTCTGTATCATTAGCAAACATCCTTTTCTCACTGCATCCATCCATCCGTCCATCCATCCCTCCCTCCCTTTTCAGACCATTTAGGAATGTGTCACCACCTTGTTCCTGCAGAAACCACGAATAGATTGATCAGCAAGACTTCCTTTTATAAAAGCCCATTTTGTCTCTTCCCTAATACATCACATTTATCCCAGGATCTGCAATGTCTGTACTTTGCTATAGTTTCTACCAATTTTTTTTTGGTTCAGACATCAGACTTACTGGTCTGGAGTTCCTCAGACTGTGCCCTAGAGTCATTAAAAAAGATACTACTAATAATCTGGTGTCATGTTTGCCACAGGCTGATATAAATGAGAGGTTATGCTCTCATCTTTCTGCTCTTTCAGTGCACTTGAGCGGGTACCACCTGATCTGAGCAATTTGTTGCTGTTCATTTTAGCAGGCTGTCATAAAACCTTTCCTGTGCCGTTTCAGGCAGTGGCAGCTCCTCAGCCTGGGTCACTGTTACCTGTGGCTGGGGGAGAACTGTGGTTTCAGCTTTTGATTAAGGAAATGAACTGCTGAAGCTTGGCTTTTCACTACCATGCCGGTGGCATAAATAGTAAAACATCACTCTTCTGAAATGAAAAAAATTCTTGCTACTGTAAGATGCATGGATAAAGGTAAAAATATGCCCAGGTCATATCCATTTACTTCAGTTCACTTTATCTATATGGAATCTAAAGTCACAACAGATGTCTTTTGGCATCAATTTCATCCAGCCTCACTTTATCTAGGTCCTCACTGTGCAGCTCCATCTTCTTTCCCAGGCCAGAGGGTAGCTGTGGCCTTCATTTCATTGTTAATCACTAGTCAGTCATCCAAGTCATCCATCCAGCCTGTTAAGGCTGCAGTTGATTCTCTAAAGTACCAAAAATCCTCTCAATGCCCTGGGCAGAGCTAGAGAATGTGTCTTTAAGCTTGGCTTCCAGAGGCAATGCCACCAACCAACTCTCTGTGCAGTTGTGTCTTCACACCTCCCAACATCACTATTTTTTTTTTTACATTAAAAATTAGTTTTCCCTTATTTTTAAGGAAAAGACATGATTTGGAGGCAAGCTGGCAGGCCAATCTCACTGCTGTTCAATGAGGAGTGTGGCTATGTATCAGCAATGGGGCACAGGCTCCTGTGCCCTTCCAGGCTCTCTGCCAACTTTATTTAAGCACTGAACCCCTTGAGTTTTTGAAGGCACTTGACAGTCCTGAAAAACCCACCTAATTGGGGTTGTCAGCTTTCTGTGCCTTGTGAGACAGGGCTGTGCAGCTGATAGAGGTGAAGACTTTTGAAGTGACTTGTGCTCCAGGACATGGGTGGGAATTGCTCATGACAGAGGCGAACAAGGCAAACTCAGAGACAGGACATTTATCTTTATCCTTAGGAAAGTGCTTGTAAGTAGTATAAAGCAACACAGCAGAGAACCATGCTGCCCATGCCATCATCTCCATGCTCTGCTGGTGGCATTAGCTGAGAGGCAGACAGTTACACGGAAGTCCCCTTGCTTGGCAGATCTAAGTCCAAGTGGGTGATCTGCCATCATGTCTACAGGCTGCTGCATCTCAAGCTCAGCCTGCCTATCCCATCCTCTTCCTCCTGCCCACTCATCCCTCCCTTGTTTCTAAATGCTGATGCTGCATTTTGTGCTTGTGCAAGAGGTCTTGGCCAAAGAAAGCTTATGAGAAGACTGTAAGCAAAGAGAGGACATCTGGTGTTACCCATCACTGCATGGCACCCACTATTTCCAAGCCTTGGCAGCTTTGTCCAGGATGGGATGTCCGTCTGCCCTGTCCCCACACTCCTTCCCACAGCAGATGCTTGTGCTGCAGGCATGGTTCCTCTGTCTCCTCCTTGTCAGTGCCCGCCTGTGTGCACTGTGCTGAACCTCCCCGGTGGCAATTTGGAAAAATAAACGCTCAGTAAAGCTGCAGACACTTGCACCCAAGCACAGACTGGGTGCTATGACTCAGCTGCAGCCCCCCTGGCTCCCCATTGGCAACTGCTTGGCCACAGCCAACACAGTTTCCAGGAGACATGGAAATCCACGCCACTCAAAAATGCTGATTATTGATGATTAGGTGTGTCCAAAATTGCCACACGCTCAACAAGGAACAGGCAAGCAGTGGATCTTCATCCTGGCAAGATGCATGGCTGTCACCATTGCCTCCTGCCTGTAGTGACAAGGCTTGCAGAGGCTTGTGGCACACTCAAACCACCATGCAGACAAGGGCTGGGGAATCACCATCAACTGGTGTGGACTTAGGTCTGAAAAGGAAGTTTGAAAACATGAGCAAAAAAAGAGCACTGAACCTTGTAGCTGGGTGGAAGCAGTGTACAAAGGCAGCTGGCACAGTAGAGACTAGAACTAGAAAAATGATGGTGAAAACGCAAAGAGCAGCATGAACCTCACTGGCTGCTAGATGAATCAGCTACTAGAATATGGAAATTCATTATAAATTTCCCTCATAGTCCTCTTTGGCCCTTTGCCTATATTCTGGATGGTCTCAAAACCCTCTAAAACACTGGGGAATGCAAAGCACAATTCCCTCAAGAAGAATTTTGCCAAACAATTGCTACAACAGAACAGAGACACAGAGAAATAGGGGGCTTCTTCTGTTGCCTCTTTGCTGCCCCATCCCATGCACGGTCACAGAATCACAGAATGATACGGGGTTGGAAGGGACCTCTGGAGATATCTAGTCCAACCCCCCTGCCAAAACAGATCCACCTAGAGCAGGTTGCACAGGGACATGGCCAGGCAGGTTTTGATGATGGAGATTCCACCGCCTCTCTGGGCAGCCTTGATGGGGACTTCTGTGGGGACACACTTCTTGTGGGGACTTTTTGGTCCATTCAAGCACCCTGGCCAGCACAGTTGACATGAACTGTGGAGAGAAGGTGAACATGAAGGGCTGCAAAGTCATTCAAAACAGAATGTGAGGTTTTTCTTCAAACAAATTGCTTTGCTTTGAGAGGAAAAAAGAAACACTCCTGGATCCTTTTTGGGTGTTGCCATAGCAACAGAAGATGACCTGGCCTCCACTGCCTGGAGAGAGCATCACCTGGCCACCATAGAGTGGGTGCAGGAGTGGCCATGTGGGTGGCCAGCACGTCCCTTCACAAGCATCACAGGAAAGCATCACACTAGAGGAAAAAATAATCCTTTTCTTTGTTTGTTTTTCCAGGACATAGAGTGGGGACCACTGAGCCAGTTTCCCAAAGACCCCATTTCCCCAGCTTGGCTAGGGTGCCTGGCAGTGGTAGCTTGCTGGGGTGTTGTCACGTGTGATGCTCACAGGGCTTGGCACTTGCAGCCCATTTCTGGAGCATCGTCACTGTCCCCAGCATGCAGCCTGAGTGGCATACATGCGATGCCACTACCTGTGTCCTTCAGCAGGCATCAAACCTGCTTGTTGTGAGCCTCACATGTACTAATAATTCAGAAGGAAAGCAGCACAGGAATAACCATGGCTGTGCAACACTAACATCTAAATGAGCTGAGTTTATTTTATTTTCTCCAAGGAAAGCGTGTGCAGTGTTTGTGTTTGGTTCTTGATTATTAATGGCATATTAAGGCACAGTCGTTGCGCTCACCTTTCCCAGAGGAACCAGCTGCCAGCATTACGCCTGGTGCCCACGACATCCGCTCAGCAGTGGAATCAATGGTCTGCCCTGAAAAGGGTCCAAGTATTGAAAAAAGAATAAAGAGGAAAATCATACGGATTCAGCAGCAACCTGGCTCTTGGCTGAGAGGTTCAGTCATCTCTGCAGCTCCAGGAGCAGCGTGTTTGCTTGCACCAGCTGGATCTGGTGGGAGGAGGAAGGGTCTCTTCTCCCACCACCACTTTGCCGTTGCACCTTTGCAATAAGGAGCTTAGAGCAGTGGTCCCACACAGCATCCCTGTATGAGCTGGACATGGGCAGCCTGCTGCTCCTGCTGGCTGCAGCAAGTGGGGGCTTCCTGGTGTCCCCAAGAGGACAGTGCTCCCCAACTCCATGCTCAGCACTTGGCCTTTCCCCTGGCTGCTCCCAAAATGCTTTTACACCTGGGATGTAATTTGTCATATTTGCTATAACTGTGACCAGCTTGGACTTCAGAGTGCGACCTGCCTTCTGCACTGGTTTCCACACTGCTGCATGTCAGATGCAGTTAAGGTAAAGGAAGCTCCCAAGGTCCTGAGTAAAACAATCCAGGAAAGGTACAAAAATGCTAGAACAGAGGTTCAGGAGCACGGCTGTGAGCTAATTTAGTGATGTAGCTCTCAACACCAAAGACCAAGAACAGATACCAAAGATGTGCTCAGAGCTGTAGCCCTACAAGCAGGGAAGGTTTGGGGGAGCTGAGGGTGGCCCAGGGTGGCAGCCCCAACCCACTCAAGCCCCAACAGCACCAAACACTGAGCTGTGGTAACATGTACGGGGATGAGCAAGAAGGGGACCTTCCTTCTCACTTTCAGGTGAGAGACGATTCTCTGTAGTGATAGCCCAATCAGTAAAGATTTTCTTCGGGATAAATTGTTCCTCCATCAGGAAGAGCCAGCCTGCTGTTAGTCTGCTGAAATAACCTGTACAACTGGGTGTACGTGTTCAAAAGCATGTCCTGGTCCAAACCATCACACTTTACACAGGTGGGCAACAGGCAAGGTCTGCTTGTAGGCACACAGTTCCCGGCGATGCAGGCACATCTCCAAAGCTTCTAACACAGAGAGATGCTCTGCTCTCCTTTTCTACTCCCCTTTTGCCTCCTTTTCCAATGAAACACATCCCCTCTCAAGAGATATTGGCAATTACTGGGTTCATCAGCAATGTATTTGCCACCACGCAGCCTGGAGATCTCAAAATGCCATTCTGCCCACTGGACCATTAAAGTCAATGGCTGTTCCTAACCTTTAAAGATGAATAGAGGTTGCCTTGCGTAATGGGTCATGGGCTATCCATGGAGACCATCCGCCCAGTGGCTGCAGAAATGCTCATGCTGTTCTTTGCAGGAGTTCATTACTCAAAGCCTAATACTAAAAACACGTTGCAAAGGGCCTTATTAAAAATAAAGACCCCCAAAAACAAAAACGAAAAACAAAGGGCTAATGCAAATCTGGCGACAGAGAAACACAGGACCAAATCCAACCATCTCCACCACACAGGCTGGAGTTAAACTGCAACCAGACAGGCACTAACTTAATTTGAAAGGTAATGACATAATTCTGAATTAGTTTAATAGGACCTGTAATACATACAGAAAAGTCTGAATTTATGTAGTAATTAGCTAGAGCTTTCAGAGTGCTAGGTACCTCTGTGGCGAGAAAATGATCACATAGCTTATTAAAGTGAGGTAAAAATGGACCTGCTGATGGTTTTTTTTGTTTTTGTGCTAAACTCCACTTTCACTAAGTTAGACTATTTTTGATTAAACATACAATTTGCCAAAACACCAAAGATACTTAACACGTGTAAGTTTTCTATTAATCACTTGGACATCATTGTGCAAGAAATTAACCCCCCGACACACCAGTCCCTCCTCGACAGACACCCTTGGAGCCCAACGAGCATTAAAGCTCTGCAAGCTTTTCATTGATTTCTCCAGGCTTCCTTCTCGATTTTGAAGTCCGCCTGGATCAACTCTCCAACAACACACCCTGGAGGATGAGCCTGGGAATGGCTCTCCCCTCCTAGTTCTCATTATCAGCCAGGGAAGCACACGTGACCTCAGAGCTCTTCAAAGCACAGCCAAGATGTTCAAAGTTACCCAGTGACTGAGGATGCACAACCTCAGCCTCTGAAACACGTCGGACTTTCTTGGCAGCAACAGATAAAGCCCTTTTCACCTCTCAGCTGGGCTGCAATCAAAAGGTTCCCTGTATCAGAAGCCACCTTCTGAGAGGCTCAGTCTGGCTGGCATTCATGAGCATCTCCCCAGTCCCCCTGGGATCTGTGTGAACGATCACCACCTCTCCTGGGAATCTTCCTCGCTTGCTTTCTAGCTGGAAGCACCTTGCTCACACACCCTGTGCTGGTCCCGAAATGAAGCCAATCCACTTGAAAAGAAGAAACTTATTAAAAGCTGGGAAAGCAATGGGGGACAGCCAAATAAATAAATAAAACCTACCTGGGACCAGAAAGTTTAAAGAGGCAAAGAGAAAGGGAGAAGAAATTGGGCTGGATAAAGCAGGACACAAACCCAGTGTCTACACGGGGCTGCTCAGGGGCTTGTCAGCAAACCCCACCGTGGATACCTTGGCACATTTCACAGCAAAAGTTTTAAACTCAAAGAAATAGGAATTTTTTAGCCACTGAAATTCAGACTCTTTCATTTTGTTGTTGCAAAAAGAAAGGTCAAAATGAGCTTCTGTAGGTACTCTTTTTTTTTTTTTTTTCCTTTTCAAATGAGAAGAGGTTGTTTGGGCTCTGCTAAACAGCTACTTAAACTTGCTGCTGACTACAGACAGGAAAAGGCGGGAAAGGTGACAGAACTCCCACTTAACAAGAGCAGATGAACGATGGCAGAGTAACTGCTGCATTTATGAATGCTACAGCAGTTTTTACATCCTTGGTACCTCAGAAAAGGATGTTGTGCAATGCTTGACCAGAAATACGCGTGGCTTAATTTAGGATCGCACAAACAAGATGATTCCAGTGCCACGGTCCCTCTCCGAGGCACCATCCTATGACAAGGTCAGAGATGTTGCTGCACGTTCTCTCAAGTGCAGAGAGAGGCTGAAGCCCCATCTAAACCTCGTGCGTTTGAACAACTCCTACCCAGCCCGTGCAAGAAGAGCCATTAGCGTTAAGAACATCTGCAGCTTCTTTAACAGTCACAGCATCTCCTGGCAGTCAGCATGAACACAAACAGGCTGGAGACAGACTACAAGCAACCACGGAATCGTGCTCCCCTCCCCACCCCAAATACTTTGCTTTCTTTGCTGGGCTCACCCAGGGAAAGCAGGCAGGCTTCTGATTAACTCTCCTTTTCAGGGTTGCACTTGTCAGCGGGCTGTTGCGGTTGAAAGGACTGGTGGTTTAATAGCTCAAATTTTAATTTCTAGGAAAAAAAACGGAACACGCTTTTCTGCCTGGCAGCACTGACACGAGACTGTATTGTAGACTGAGTTTGACTCAACAATGCGTTTCCATTTGGATATTGCAACCATTTCTGTCAATATTAAAGTATTAAATAGCTAATCACTACTAGGTTATTCTACGCAGCAAAAATCCCTTAATTTTTTAATGCTAAAGCGTTACCACCTAACCACTACTAGGTCATTCGACCCAGCAAAAATCCCTTAATTACACACTTAACTTCAGGCCAAATCGCCTGTTGATACTTGATTTTGTGGAGAGGACAGGCTTAAGCAACTACCTGCAGACGCGACGAACGTCGGGAAAAGTGCTTTCTGTGCCATCAATGTCAAGCGTCACCCTAACAGTGCTTACCTGGTACCTGGGAGAAACAAAATACTCTTATTTTTTAAATTCACAGTCACAACAGCCCGGCCAATGGGGCTGGCAACTTTCCCTTCGGTGCCTTGAGCTGTTCTGCATCCAGCTGAAACCGAGAATGTCACCTTCCTGAGGTCTTCACCAAGGATTTGCCTTCACCCAGGACCCTGCTGGGATGGAGCAGGATCCCACAGGCAACATCGGTGCATTAACCCAGCCGCAACAGCGGGCTCCCAAAAAACCCTACAAACCTAGAAGGCAACACATCTCAGGCAAGATGGGGACACGTCAGACAGAGAACCAGCCTCATCCTTCCCCCAGATACGCGCTGCTGGGGACTTGTTGCACGGGTTACACTAAGACAGGCAGTGACAAGAAAAGTAGTCTTTTATTTCAATTAATATTTCTTGGCATTAGGCAGATATTAAATAACACTGGAATGCACAAGACTATTAACATATCGACAGCAAAAGGGAGGAGGTGTAGCCAAGTCGAGAACAGCAGTGCGAGTCACGTCACCTCGGGGCACTCAAAAGCCATTTAACGCAGCAACCACCAGAAAGTAGGACTCCACTGAGAAATACAAAACGAGGATGAACTCCTTTCAGGTCTTTTGTTAATACAGTAACGTTGGAACGATTGACACTAAAAATGAACAAATATTTGCATTCAGGAATTAAACAGAGTGAAATATCCACAAACTGCTAGCCATGCATTTCTTTTGGAACAGCAATTTGCTAATGCATAAATATTACAAAAAAACAACCTCCAAGATTTGAGTAAATCACAGACAGCTAGAAGAAACAAAGCTTGAATTCTATTTTATGCCTTAAATAGATGACCTAAATATTTAAAATTTTACTTCACCATATATATATAATTTATATATAT
>VXBJ01000775.1:13600-55549 GCA_013400055.1 Nycticryphes semicollaris | reverse complement strand
GTTTAGTGATGGTTCTTGTCAGTTGATGTAGGTTGATGGTTGGACTCGATGATCTAAAAGGTCCCTTCCAAGCCAAAGGCTTCTATGATTCCGGGCAGATCCAGTGAGAGGTGGGTGCTCTGGCTCTTGCTGGAGCTCTGGGCCTGAGCTTATGCCTCATCCCATTTTCCACATCATAACGGCATAAAATTACCATTAGCATAGCCCCTTTGGGCATGTAATTTTCTTTCCAAGAGATGAATAATGTTAATAATGCATATTACTTTTTTTTTCTTTTTTTTTTTTGCAGCCTGCAATATAAGCTGCGCCTGGATCTGGCTGTTCTACAAGTAAAATTCTCCCCTGTAGATCCAGTGGCCTGAATTGCAGAGGTGCGTGCTGGAGAGATGTCTGAAAGGAGGAAAAGGTGTTCTGTATTGTATAATACCCAGAAAAAGTATTACATTCTGGGTACCAGAGGTGTCGGACACGCCTTTGAATTTCTCTAGCCTAATTATGAGGCAAGAATTTACCTTTACATGGCTGGACTATAGGAATATACATTATTTTGTCTCTCCTGCCATCTAGCCTCTTTGCTTGTTTTACCCAATGAAGCTTAATTCTTCTGCTGGGACTTCTTGACGCTGGCAGCATGCAAATAATAATAACTATGATATTTGGGAAATATTATCGTGGGTTTTTTTCCCCTTCCAAGCCCTTCATCTGCTTGGCTCGAGGAAGGACAGCCTTTTTGTACCAAAGTGACACCGAAGCCTTCAATTCCTCTTGCAAGAAATTTGTCCCAAAGCGTTTATATAATGATCGCAACGCGTTATTGCAGCCTGTGTCATCTGACTCATTTCATTTCTCGGAATCGATGCAAACATCGTGTTGGTTGCATCAACAGATCTGCTCACACGTCCTCGATATATTTTCCAGCAAACTTTATTTGGATGTGAAGTGTCTATCAGCCAACATTTCAGCAGTATCTGCCTTCCTTGGGGCTTAAGATATTGCTGAAGCATTGGCTGACAGCCACTTTACTACCAAATAAAAATTGCTCGAAAATATATCAAGGACATATGAGCCATTCTCTTGAGGTATGTGACGTGATGTTTATGCCTGTTTTTATAGATGTTAAACCAGTTTCTATGAGGGGGCATTTTATGAATTCAACACCCTGGTAACTGTATGTTTTTAAGGGAATAAATGGACTGTGCATCTATCTGTCTTGATGCAGTGTGAGCACCAACAAACTGAGGATAGTGAATTTTTCTTTTTTTCTGAACTGGGAATGTTTTTAGCAGGTCAGATTGTATTTAAGTAGACATAACTGTTGTAGAAATGCCCATCTCCAAATCACGAGCAGCTCTTTTAATGTATCTGTGCTCTGTTGGGAGACTACTGAGAAAATACCCGTGTCTTGCTGAACAGAAAGATTTATAGTTAGGAATTAAGGTTTTAGGAACAGATGTTTTCTACCAGGGTTTTTTTTGTTTGGTTGGTTGTTGTTGGTTTGTTTGGTTTTTTTTAATGATTTGTATGATTTGAAATTACAGAACACTTTAATGTATGCATAGATTTCAGGAGAGGGAAAAAGAAGAAATGGGTGGAATTACATCTCCAAATTGCTTTGGGTCATTTTGATGTGTCCACGAGGTTCACTCACTGTAGAAAAAGCAGGACTGAGGTACCCCAGAATTTATGGCTCCCCTATAATAGGTGGAAATTAAAGACTGCATGCTGCAGGCCAGAGCTATCTATAAGTCAGAGCCTTTTCTCTGTGGACTGTCAAACATATTTGAGAGCTCTTTCAAGGACATTGCAAGAAGGAAAAAAGTATTAGAAATTAATGTTAGAAAAGCCTACAACATGTTTGCAGTCCAAAAATTAGCGCCTGGCAAATAAACTCATGTCTAGTTCACAACTCTCACAAGGAATTTGCACCTAGGAAAAGAATTTGTATAACTGAAAACAATGTATATGTTCATAAATCATACGCTTATTTTAAGAGTAGTGTCTATCAATGTGGTAAATATTTGCTTGCTGTGTGGCACAGAAAAATACAACCTTGTTTAAACTAACTAGTGCAGGCAGCAGCAGTAATCAAAACATCAAACCAGAGCTCAGCACAGAACAATTTGTTATTACTCAGTAGCATTAATCAGTCTCCAGGAGTTCTGTGCAGCCAAGCCAGGTACTTTTGATTTGTGCTTTACCTCAAATATCCATGTCCTGCTCCACTCAGAGTAAAATCTAAGATACAGGTGATGAAGTGACAAGCCCAAGGTCATGCGGTGCCAAAGCAGCAGGATGATGGTCTTCTGGATACCAGAGAGTCTATTTCTACCAAGAAAAAACTAGATGATGAATGAGCAGAAAGACAAATGAAAATGTAGCAATCCACACAAACCCATAAACTCCTTCTGATTCTTCTTTGAGATGAGCTGTGTAAGCAGAAAAACTGGTAAACTTCAGGTATTTCCTTGTGTACCTGAAAAACAAGGAGCATCTTTCTGGGTTAAAAACATTCACTTCTTGTGGTGCTGTGCGCTTTCCCACATACCCCACGTGTTTTTATGTTTGATCCTTTCTTAAAAAGCGATGCCATTGTCCAGTCTTGATTTGTCCTTGCCTGGACATACTCCTTCGTGGTAGAAATATTAGTGCCACTTGATACTCAAATTATTCTCTATAAAGTATAGCCAAAGAGAAGTGAAGGACAGCATTGCCAGACATTCACAAACAAATCCTAATGAGCCCAGGAACAACTTACTATTAAATTTCAGACTCTTGTTTCAAGACTTAAAAAATGCCATGAATGTGCTCAATAGGGGAGGTGACATATAAAGGCTCATTGCACGCCTGCTGTGAGTTTTTTATTCTGTGGAGGATCATCTTGCTCGGTCACTGCCACGGTGAGCACGCTGTAGCATATGATTTTACCTGGTTATCCCTTGAGGGTCGTCTGTTCTTCAGAAATGTTCAGCGTGGAAGGTCTTTGATGGTACCTGGGTCCTTCCTTATCAGCAACAGCCATTATAGCAAAGTCTTCAGGTTCTTGAACTCTGGAAATTATGCTTTCCTCTTGGAAGCAACCATCTGCAGTGCCTTGTGCCATAAGATGAGATTTCATGAGTACATCGTGTGTCTCTAGTATGTTCCTGGTGGGCCAAATCCTGCTTCTGTTGGTGCTATCGGCGCAGCTTTCAGTACCTGTTGTAACTGCAGAGCAAATTAAGGCAAACCATCAAAGTCCTCTAATTGAGCTTTTCAAACATATTTGAAGGCCTGATTATATAAAGGGCAGCAGTCCTTCCCTTTCAGTCCCCGTCATCTCCTGCAGAGGCTCATCTCAGAATCGATGCTTCAATCGTTGCTTCACTTCTCAAAGTCTGTGCTTATTCTCATTAGTTCAAGGCAAGATCACGCTTTCATTTTGCCACATGCGCCCTTAGCAGCAGCAGTTACCAGTAGATACCGCACAGAGACTCATACCTGTGTGATTTAGTTTCCTGAGCCATCAGGGTTAACAACCCAATCCATGAATAATGATGAATTATTATGCTTTTTCTGAGATTTCGAGTTGGTGTTGGAGAGGGCTGTGTGTGATGTCTGCCGTCTGCAGACCACCACCGCTTCCTCAAGACCGTTTCTCGACTACCTGGGATACTTTATTAGTCTTTATTTCTCTGTTGGCTACCACGCACTACGTATTGGATTATGGCTACGTATGTCACCCCGGAGATCCCTGCACTTTCCACTGAGGACAGCCTGGATTCCATGCCTGGCAGCACCACCCGCAGGAAGCTGGTGCAAATCTTATGTTAGTTAATGCGTATCACGCAGTTCAGGACCCTCAGATTTGCCTGTGGACTTAAAGGGTAATATATTAATATAATGTCATATTAATATGTGATTATTTATGTTGATATCCTTTTATCTGACTGGTGTGGATCCCATCAGCAGCAAGTGAGCTGAGGAATTTGTAGCCAGCCTGACTGTCATCTCCAAGACCAGAATTGATTCATGGTCTCATTTCCTGTTTTTCCTCCCATTGCTCACAGCCCCCCCCTTTTTTTTTTTTCCTTACCTTCTCCATGGTCCATTTATTAAATGTAGAGTTAGAAACACAATTAGAATTTACTCAAGTCTATAATGCCTGAATACTAAATCTTTGGAACAATAAAATTTCTTTCCCAAACCTGTCTTATCTGGGTTGCCTCTTCAGCTGATGAACTCAGCCTTCTTTGCTGACTGACTGGATAAAAAAAAGCAGCCCCTGATTTGATCAATTCCAAGCAATGACTGTGTGAATAATACAGAAATTCCCAAGTCCTGCAAAATCAAAAAAAAAACCAAAAAACATTTTCTTGACATTCTGGATATGCAGATGTACAACAAAAGAAAAAAGTAAAAGTCCCAAAGAGAGGAGGGGACACAGCGTCCTGCGGACCATGGAAAGGGTTTGTCTTGAATCTGTGCCAGAAAATAGTGGTTCCAGTAGGGGTTTTTCCTTGGAAACATTTATACATATAAAGAATCGTAGGATCATCAAATGGTTTGCGTTGGAAGAGACCTTGAAGATCATCCAGTTCCAACCCCCCTGCCCTGGGCAGGGACACCTCCCACCAGACCAGGTTGCTCAAAGCCCCATCCAGCCTGGCCTTGAACCCCTCCAGGGATGGGGCAGCCACAGCTTCTCTGGGCAGCCTGAGCCAGGGTCTCACCATCCTCATGGGAAAGATATTTCTTCCCAATATCTCATCCAAATTTCCCTTCTTTCAGTTTAAAACTTTAAAACTCTTCCTCCCACCCTCACAGCAAAGAAGTTCTTCCTGAGACCTCATCTAAATCTCTCACTTTCAGTTTCAAACCATTTCCCCTTGACCTATAGCTCCACTCCCTGATCCCTCCCCATCTCTCCTGTAGCCCCCCTTTAGGGACTGGAAGGGGCTCTAAGGTCTCCCCGGAGCCTTCTCTTCTCCAGGCTGAACCCCCCCAACTCTCTCAGCCTGTCCTCACAGCAGAGGGGCTCCAACCTTTGCAGTATCATTGTTGAATACTGGAGATAATCCAGGCTTGGTTTTCAAAGGTGCCACACACGTGCCACACACGTGCCACACACATCCCTTGGCCTGCACCACCTGAGCTTGGAGTCTACCTAAGAGCAAGAGCAGGAGCCAACAGAGGGATCCGCTAAGAGTGTTTTCCTGCCTTTCCCCATTCTGTAGCACATCACGCATGTACCACGCTCTGGGGGGAAAAAAATTAAATCAAATTATAGAACTCATTATTAGAATATTTGTTATGGGGGGAACTTCTGCAATCCAAACACAGCTGGGTGTATCATAAAGGGAGCTGAACTCACACTTTGACAGTACGTGGTTTGCTTTTGGGCTACTCTCTGCATTCGTTCTTTCCACTGGGGCTCGTCCGATGAGTCACGTGAAAGGGTTTCTATACCTGAATTATATTCTGAGTTTTATAGGCCACGTAAGTATCTTTTCCAATTCTGAAAACATTTTGAAGTGTCTGGTCCATCTTGTACAAATGGGGTTTTCCAATTTTTTTTCTCAAGAGAGCTGGGCAGAGAAGAAGGTAATGACATACAACAAAGGCAAGTGTAGAGTCCTGCATCTGGGGAGGAAGAACCCCAGGTACCAATATGGGTTATGGGCTGGATCCCCTGGAAAGCACTTCTAAGGAGAAGGATCTGGGGGTCCTAGTAGAGAGTAAACTACCCATGAGCCAGCAATGTGCCCTTGAGGCCAAGAGGGCCAATGGAATCCTGGGCTGTGTAGGGAAGAGTGCGGCCAGTAGGTCGAGGGAGGTCATTCTCCCCCTCTGCTCTGCACTGGTGAGGCCACAACTGGAATCCTGCATCCAGTTCTGGGTTCCCCAGTTCAAGAGAGACAGGGAACTACTGGAGAGAGTCCAGCTTAGGGCAACAAAGATGATGTGTGGATTGGAGCATCTCCCTGAAGGTTGAGGGGAGACCTTCTTCATGCTCACAAGTATCTGAAGGGTGGGTTGAAGGAGGATGGAGCCAGACTCTTCTCAGTGGTTCCCAGTGACGGGATGAGGGGCAACGGGCACAAGTTGGAACATGGGAAGTTCCATTCAAAGATGAGAAAAAGCTTTCCTTTGATGGTGTCAGAGCCCTGGGAGAGGCTGCCCAGGGAGGGTGTGGAGTCCCCTTCTCTGGAGACCTTCAAGCCTTGCCTGGATGCAGTCCTGAGTGATGTGCTCTGGGCAATCCTGCTTTAGCAGGGGAGTTGGAGTAAATTATTTCTGGAAGTCCCTTCTGACTCTGACATTTCCATGATTGCGTGAAGTTATTTCAACAGAGGCAGGACAAAGCCTGTGGTCTCTATTGTAAGTGGTTCATCCAGTTTATGACAGCAACCAACTACTGCTTTCAGCTAACAGAATTACTCTTCTAGCCAAGCACGAGGTATCTCTGTTACAGAAGACAGAAGAACGCTGGTGTTACGACTCCGCAGGAGATCAAGGTACAAGAGCATTATAAAAGCCACACTGTAACTGGCTGGAGGCTCCATGTTTTGAATGATGTTTCTGTTACAGAAGAAAAACACACATCTTGGCCTGAGCACAGCTCTCATCTCCCTCTAGAGGATGGTCCTCTGGTCTTAAACTCAAATTAAGCTTCATTCAGACACCCAAAACCGGAACTACCTTTAGAGATGACTCCTCAACAATTAGAGAGTCAACCCAGGGCAACTGAGTTGCTAAAGAAGACATCTCAGTTATGTACCTAAAATTAAGTGGTCTCACAGCCTCCCACTGCTAGTGGAGTTAGTCAGGCGTGTGTCTACGCTGACCCACTCAGGCTTGGTCCCTCCTGAGAGCTCAGGAACTTGCAGCGATGCTCTTGGCCAGCCTGCAGTCGTGGTATTTTCTGTGAAGACAACTAGGAGGAAAAGCCACATCACCTGGCAGTGGTTCTGACAACATCTGGATGCCCTTACACTGAAATTCATCTTATGGGCAATAGCAGGACACACCTCATGATTAATTAATAATAGTTAGCCCAGATATCGTTGCAACAGTGTAGTTGTCCAAACTAATTAATATTTTTAAAGTCTCATCAGTAATGTAATTTATTTTTTTGATACAAAAAATGCTTCCTAGATTCTACCCCTTATCCTTGGTGTGATGCTCAACCTGTTGGTGTCCTTCTGCATCCCAGGGGGTGACAGGTTCAGTCTCTTTCAGCCACAATCAAGGAGAGGGTTACACATCACCATCATCCCCGGCAGGAGTGCAATGTCCATGGTGGGTTTTCTTCCTCCTCACTCTTGGGACCACCTGGGGGTATCATCCTCCACCCTCTCCCCATGGCCTGCTCCCTTCTCCCTGATCCCTAGCACCAGTGGTAGAGCTGCCCAGTGCCCAGCCCGGGCACACAAAGGATTGGTGTTCTCTGGGCAGTGCCTGGCCAGGGTGGCAGCCTTTGGCCATGGGGGGTGTCCCCAGAGCTGAGCTCAGGCAGGTTGGGCACAAGCCCTTGGCCACAGGAGACTTGTGATCAGAGGGACACCCAGCTCAGGGCACAGCAAGCCCGGAGACATCCTGAGACCCTGTGGTGTCAGGTCAGTGCACTGCCCGTGGTCTTCTGCTACTGGTGGCAAAAATCATGTTTACTAGACTGTGGTAGAAATGTGACAAGGTCAGAGGATGAAAAATTAGACTAGCAAAACTACTTGGAAGAAACGAACACGTTTGGACGTACTGAGCAGCCTTCAAATCTGGCACAGCATAGGGCAGAACCTCACTTCCATTTCTAAAAGCTTGTGAAAAAGAAAGAATGAAAATTCAATATCATCTGGTTTTAACAAATTAAGATGTTTCTGGTAATACAGAGCAAAAAAAGGAAGCTTTTTGTTTCCACTGTGTGTACTGAGATTTTGGTTTTGTTTTGTTTGTTATTTTTTTTCTAGAACTTGTCTCTTTAATACACAGAAAGCTTCTAGGGACTGCAAAAATGAATTGCTTAGTGGAGGTTTACAGCAGAGTGTCAGACAGATTGTACTGGCTGCCACAAAGAGATCCATGGATTCAGGTGATCATTGAAGACAGGGGGTTGCCTGTCAGAGGTGGTCTTCTGTGCTTGGCTTCATTGCAGTTGCCTCCGTAAATACAGGAGTGGCAGGGACTGCAGGACGTAGCTGGGTTCCAGCTGCTTCAGTACAAAAGCAAAAGGATTTAGTATTTAACATCAATGTCAGCAGAAATGTTTCATGACCTTCAACAGGCCTGTGCCCCCTATGGAGTTATTCATCAGAAAACTTGGCTGGGCTGTAGCATCATCTTGGACACATTCAAGTGCCTCCCGCAGAGAGCATCAAGGACTCAGGGACTCAGCATTGATAGTCTCTCTGGCCTTGCTCCACTGGTGCCTGAGTCACAAGGGCTGGGAGCTGCATTTTCAGAAGCAGGGGGTTTTGATCATTATCTATCCTTTTTACTCTGAAGAGAGAGAGAGAGATTAGAAGTAATCTCGGTTAATATTCACCACTTCTTCCCTGCATCATTAGGCACCTTCCTCCTTCCCTCTCTTGAAAACCACTATCTGATATTTATTTTTGTGCTTCCTCAGCACCTGGGAGAACCAGTCATGGTCTGCACAGTGGTCAGAGTGGGCAAATGGGAAACAGCAGCATGGCCATGGTGAGCTTCAGAGAGTCAAGAGGTAGAGAGAGTCTAGAAGTGGAGGGACAGGCTGTCCATGGCGACATGCAGACTGCTTCTCCAGACACCTATAAGACTGCATCCCAAGTGGTACATAAACCCTTCATTGCTGAGGAGCTCAGCCTCAGCCCAGAGCTGGCACAAGGCAGAAGAGAAGAAGGAGAGGAAAGATTAGAACAAGAATTACTTTTCTATTATGCAAGCTGGGATCTCCGTCAGGGAGCAGGTAGAGAAAAACTCAAGAGGTGATACAGGATGGGGCAGTCTTTTACTGTCCCCCAGCAAGATGGCAAAGGGGCAGAAAAAAATCAGGGTGCTTGGAGACCAACACTAATAGTCTTCACCCTTCTGTAATAAAAGTTTCACTGCACCCCATCTCTTTATGTAGTAGTAACTCAGGGACTTCCTTCTACTTCCACACTGCTGTTGTCCTGAATGCCATCCCCAGTTCCTCCAGCAGATGTGAGAGGAGTCATCACATGTTGGGACATCCCTTTTGCTGTTACAAAAAAAAAAAAAAGGAGTTTTTTTCTTAATGTAATATAGCTTGTCCAGCATGTCCAAGATGCCCAAGATCCATAGCGGGATACAGTATTCTCATCAGCTAAGTAGAAAATGTAAAAATGGTGTTGGACACAACTTAAAAATGGTGCAAGGTGCATGCAAGGTCCATCTTCAGCATTGGAATGTCATTGTTGGTAGCTTGCTATTCTAAAGAAAAAGCAGTATTTGCCAGCCCTGCATATTCGTTTCATTGAAACCCTTCCTCTGGTCATTTCCACAGAGAAATTCATGCCAAGCCTGAATAGTATGGCTGATCTTCGGGAGAAAGGGAATCCTTTGGTTAAAGCCAATGGCCTAAGCTTTATTGGAGGCAAAAGGACCAACATCATTTTGCTGCAAATCACCTTAAGCAAGAAATACCTTATTCTTCATGAGAACTTATTTCCGTGTATCTGAGCCCAAAAATGGAGCAGTCAGATTGGTTCTTTACAGAATTTTCTGGAAGAGTTTTCCCCAAGGAGAGCACAGTTCTTTTATTGAAATGTGCCTATATGTTTTTTTCTCTCGTTATACAGTAGCTTTAAACAAGACATCATCTGTGGGAATCAATGGGGAGAAGCCCTCTGTTTGCCATCCGGGGTGTTCCCCTCGCACTGTTTGCTTTTCCAATGGTAAATTTTCAAAGAGGCTGTCAGCAGGGACTAGAACATCTCTCTGATGAGGAAAGGCTGAAGGACTTGGGTCTTTTTGGTCTGGAGAAGAGAAGACTGAGGAGGGAGACCTCAATGCCTATAAATACTTGAAGGGTGAGTGTCGGGAGGATGGGGCCAGTCTTTTTTCAGTGGTGAAAAGTGATAGGACAAGAGGAAATGGGCCCAGACTTGAACCGAGGAAGTTCCATCTAAACATGAGGAGGAACTTCTTCACTTGGAGGGTGGCAGAGCCCTGGCAGAGGCTGCCCAGAGAAGTGGTGGAGTCTCCTTCTCTGGAGACATTCCAAACCTGCCTGGACACGGTCCTGTGCAGCCTGCTTTGGTTGGACCTGCTCTGGCAGGTGGTTGGACTAGATGATGTTCTCCAGAGGTCCCTTACAGCCCCTATCATTCCCTGATTCTGTGACATAGCTAAATTATTTTCCTAATCAAGTTCTTATTAAGATATAATAAATGAACTTAAAATGATTGTTTCTGTACATAGAAACTGTTGTGGCCACGTGCCAGGGGGTGCTTGACCATACCATGTTTCTGCAGATGTTTGATCCCCTTTGGGAACCATTTTTATCTCTAACCTATAACTCGTACACCCCGGTGGTCTCAGGTTTGTGGAGTGAGGTCTCCAGCTTCTCCCAAGAGTCATTCTCTTAAATTTGCTCTTTGCCTTTCTGGAAGAAAATATGCAATCAACTGCTCGCCTGTGCAACAGAGACAATCACAGCAAAATGGAGAGTACTGTGTTACTTGCCAGGGTGGACAAGAATGGCTGAGTCCTCTGTGAAACAGCAGATTGATTAATTATACATGACCCAAGCTGATTATTTACTCAGTGAGAGACTAACACAGGATCTTTTGTCTTGTTTTGAGTCTTGCTTGCTAATCTGTTTGATTTGGCAGTTTGTAAATAACTGCTTAATAAAATTTGGGAATATTAAACCTGAGTGCTAAGTAAAGTGTGGCCAATACTAACAAAAAAGGGCAGTGAAAGAATAAGATTTTTTTTTTTAATAAATTGAAATGGGGAATAGGTAACAAAACAGGGTGAGAGAAATAAGATGGACATCCAAAATGCAGATTATATTTTGAAAATGCTTAATTAACATTGAGAAATGCATCCATATAACATATTGGATCATAGAATGATAAAATGTTACAGACTGGAAGGGACCTCGAGGGTCATCTAGTCCAACCTCCCACAGTCAGCAGGGACACCCCCAACTACACCAGGTTGCCCAGGGCCTCATCCAGCCTCCCCTTGAATATCTCCAGGGAAGGGGCCTCAACCACCTCCCTGGGCAACCTGTTCCACTCTTCCACCACCCTCAGAGGAAAGAACCTCTTCCTAATATCCAGTCTAAATCTGCTCTTCTCCAGCTTGAAGCCATTGCCCCTCGTCCTGTCACTGCAGGCCTTTGTAAACAGACCCTCCCCAGCCTTCCTGTAGCCCCCTTCAGGTACTGGAAGGCTGCTCTTAGGTCTCCCCTCAGCCTCCTCTTCTCCAGGCTGAACAACCCCAGCTCCCTCAGCCTGTCCTCGTAGCAAAGGTGCTCCAACCCCCTGATCATTTTTGTGGCCCTCCTCTGGACCCACTCCATCAGGTCCATGTCCTTCCTATCTTGAGGGCTCCAGACCTGCCCACAGGACTCCAGGTGAGGTCTCACCAGAGCAGAGCAAAGTGGCAGAATCACCTCTCTGGATCTGCTGGCAACACATCTTTTGATGCAGCCCAGGATGTGATTGTCCTTCTGGGCTGCAAGCACCCACTGCCTGCTCATGTCCAGCTTCTCATCCATCAGCACCCCCAAGTCCCTTTCTTCAGGGCTGCTTTCTAATACTTTCTAATAGTAATATTGAGCTGAACTATCCTTTTGCCCATTGCTCACAAAGACATTTGAAAAGTTAAACACCATTATCCTTCCCTTAGAGATAGAAAAAGTGAGGCACGGAGCAGGAGAGTGTCTTGCTCAAGACCACACAACACTCTTGTGGTAGAGCTGAGAGGTCCACAATGCCAGGCTGGATTGGACTTAGAACAACTTGGTGTAGTGGAAGATATCCCAGCCCAGGGCAAGGGGTTGGAACAAGATGATCTTCAAGGTCTTTTCCAACCCAAACCGTTCCATGATTCTATGTTTTATGCTATGGGGAGATGCACTCTGTGGATCATTCTGGACATCTAGTCTGACACACACCCTCATTCTGTCCCTACTCCATGCTTCTGTTTCCAGCTCCATCCTGTGCTCCACAAGATCTTCTACCCTAAAGGGGACCACAACTAGAGGCCTATAACACAGGTCACCTGTCTTCCAGTGAAGACATGTCTGGAAGGGACCCAGATCTCTAGGCTCTTAAGCCTGTGTTCAAGGGCTGAATCAAAGTAGTACAACCTACAAGGTATCTTCTGTCGATTCACCTCCATTCTAGGAAGAACAAACACAAAGTTTTCATTCAAACACAGTCACATAAAAGAAGGACTTCATACAGTCGAGCACTCAAAAGTTCAGACGTGTTGGCGAGCGCCCAGATCATTTGCTGTGCATATGCATGATGGTAGAATGTTAATTACATGATCCCGTACTGCTTCTTTCTGCAGGGCACCTACCTTCAGCTCACGGGATAATGGTCTTCATCTAACGAGCAGCTCTGGGATGTTTTGTTTGCACATTGTAGTTCCGTGTGTGGCCCCATGCTTTATTTTCTGCTCTCTGTTCAAACCCAGCTCTCAAGGCAGTGATTAATGCTCTCAAGGACTTCTCCATGGCAACAATCAATCTGGCATTCCCTAATTTTCAAGTGCTTCACTTTGCAACGTTAACAGTGCTCTCTGTTAAAAAGAGGTGTTGTGTCCTATGTTTTTAATGCAGGGTCTTAGTCCTGGCTGGAAAGCGTAAATTTATGTATCTCCTTTGATTTCAAAGATTGCTGAGGTAGTAGGAGCAGGGTAATTTCCACTCCATATGATGTGGTTGCCTGTGATAATTTCTGTCCTGTATTTCGATTTAGGATTAGTAAATAAATGATTACATACTAGAGAGATGCAGTAGCTGACAGGAGTATTGGACTCTGTTTGAAGCTGCAGAAGAAGATGGGAGGTCCACACAGAATGGAATGGGAACAGCAAGAAGCAATCGTCTTTCAGTCCTAATGTCTATGCCCAGCCGTGTCCCCTCAGCCAGAGCCCTGGAGGTGCTCCACAGCCAACCAGTATGTAAATTTGGGTTCTATTTTCATTGCTTAGAGGTAACCATTAACAGATGGTGTTTTGAAACACTCATAATTTTGGCTAATAGTTACAGTTGCCAACTGTCCTGTCCTCCAAGTAGTGATTAGATATATTATTATTAATAAATAATACCTAATAATGATACAAACAGTCCAAACCCTGAAGTCCTTAGTCCCAAGCAACTCCCACACTCTTCAATACTTTGTGCTAGTATCTTCGGATGACTAAGCGTTGTACTGCATGGAGCCAAGTCCTTCTTTCTGATCTGCATTGCCAATCACTAGAAGTTTCTTTAATACAGATCCTATTGGCATCCTCCAGATGAGCTCTCACCAATGGGAATTCCATATGGCCATCAGAAACAGAACTCGCTCATGCAGGACTCAGCCACAGAAACTTCAATCAAAACTTCCATTAAATTCCCAGAGCAGAGGAGCCAAGAACTCTTGCTGACTCTACGTGCTCGTATCCAGATGGCCCCTTACAATTCCACAGAATTCAAAGGAAAAAAAAAAAAAAAAAAAGAAATCCTGTCTCTTTTATGGATATTGCCATTACCTTCTGGACGTGGCTGGAAGATGAGCCAATGGCTTCTACCTGAGCAAATTTGTGTGGTGTGAGGCAAATTGCTCCCAAAAAATGGATTTCTTGTACTACTGACTGTTTGGAAACAGAACACAGTACACTGAGAAAGCAGCAGAAGGTGGGAAAGAATCCAACTTAAGGCCAGTCATCAAAAAAAAAGGAAGGAGGATCACCCTGAAATTCACTGTTCTGTAAAAGCAACGCCTACACTTGGTGAAATTAAGGGGAAGAATACTGCGAGTTAAAAATGCACTCAGTGTTATCCTGATGGATGGGGGAAGAGTCAAGTGAAGGGGAACTATGTGAGACTGGAGTGACAGGTGCAATACAAGAGTGTAATTAAGCAAATCATATTTCAGGACTAAGTATTCTATTATTCCAAGTGGAGAGACTGAGCTAAAGAAAGGTGCAAACGCCTTGCAAGGCTGTGAAGCTCCTAAAACAGTTCATGAAGCTCCTCACAACCAGCCACATGGGAAATATTGTCCCTCTCTCAATGAAAACAGCATCATTTCAACTCTATCATATTTAGCATATGGAACATTTTTAAGGCAGCCAGTTAAATAAATAACTGCTTGCTGTTAAATTCCTGGATTCCTCTTACTGACCAGGTGGGACTTAGTGCCATTTCCTATCGTAGTGCTTGTACTTGTGTCCAGACTTTGAGTGTAAAGACCGATTTCATTGGCAGTTTTGCCAGAGAAAGGACTGATGATTTAAAAACTTGGCCCAAAACTTCAGAGCAGAAGTGGCAGTAAACATTAGTCACTGTAGCAAACTCATTTGTTTTCCATATGGCATTTTCAATGGAGTGTGGAAGATTCACAAGTGAAATAATAATTACAAATGAGGAATACTTTGGAAAAAAAAAAAGTGTTTTTCTCCCTATGCATCACTTAAAAGGATTTCTAATTAAGTCAATACTTGATTATGCTGGCGATGACATTGGCAGCCAAATTACAGTTGATGGGGTTTTGTTCTCAAAGAAAGATTTTTCCCAGGGGCAGGAAAATTCCTGCATCTCTTCAGCTCGGGAAGCTGCTTAGATGTAAGAGGGGTGGGAGAGGTGTTTAATTCCCTTTGGAAAATCAGGTGGTGAACATTTGCTTAATAACATTGGGGTTTGTAGTAGAAAATTCTGCTCAGTGAGACGAGGGGCTGAACTTACCGATAAAGGCCAAGTCAAAGACAGATGCTTAAGATATCCTTGGATCTGTAGCTGGCTAAATCCAAAGGCGACTCAGGGCTGGAAATTGTGCTCCAAGGCAGAACAGAAGTAGCTTCATGAGATCTCAACCCTAAGACAATAAAAACCACGAGTGCCTTGTTCTCCTACCAAACTGTTGTCATTGGGTGGGGGTGGACAGAAACATCCTATATAAATGGAGCCAAGAATTTGTTAGTCCAATTAATATTTTGGAAGCCAAGAGTTTGTTAGTCCAATGAATGTATTTAAAGCCTAATATTGCAAAATGCCTAATTAATGTTTTCAAATCTCATCAGTATTACAAAAAACGCTTTCCTAGACTTTACCCCTTATCCCTGGTGTGATGCTCATCCTGCCGGCGTCCCTCTGCATCCCAAAGAGTGACAGGTTCAGTCTCCTTCAGCCACAATCAGGGAGAGGGTTACACATCCCCACCATCTACAGTTCTTCCCTAGGAGGACTGCGATGTCCACAGTGGGCTTTTTCCCTCCTTATTCTTAGGTCCCCCAGCGGTATCTTTTCCCCTGCCTCTGCCCAACACCTGCTCTCTTCTCCCTGCTCCCCAAAACCAGTGGCAGAGCTTCCCAGTGCCCAGCCTGGGCACACAAAGGATTGGTGTTTTCTGGGCAATGCCTCCCTGGGGTGGCAGCCTTTAGCCATGGGGGGTGTCCCCAGAGCTGAGCTCAGGCAGGTTGGGCACAAGCCCTTGGCCACGGGAGGCTTGTGATCAGAGGGACACCCAGCTCAGGGCACAGCAAGCCCAGAGACATCCTGAGACCCTGTGGTGTTGAGTGAGCACAAAGCCCGTGGCCTTCTGGTAGTGGTGGCCCAAATGCCATTTACCATGTTACAGTTTCAGCCCAGACTTTAGAGCCCTGGGAGGTCTGGATCAGGAAAATCAGTTTGAAAATATAAACTCTGAGTAAAATGGAAGATCTGGCTCAGGTCTCGGTTCAGTCCAGGACATTTCTTTTCTGCAGTGAGTTATACCGATACTGTCTACACGTAAACGAGAAGAAATGTAAGACGGATTTGTTCATGCTCCCTTGTAACCAAGGTATTTGACTACTTGTACTCAAACATTCATTTTCTATCTCACAAAGCAGCCTGAGGACACTCCTCCTTTCGGATTTTCCCTGCCAGTCAATCACAAAGAATTTGAGGAAGGGAACGATGCTACAGCCACAGACAACTGGGCTTGTGGAAAGATTTAGACCCCGTGACTGTATTTTGGTTGGTAGGACAAATGCTGATTGTACTTTTATTTCTTCTATGCGACTTGGATCCTGTCTATTCAGATCTTTATACAATTTTGGATTACAGTTCTTATCTTTTAATGGTTGTCCAGCAGATGCATAGAGCAGCCGTGTCAGAGCCCTGTCCTGAATGCAGAACATCCTGACGTTAGCAGAACTGGGCTGAATTAATTAAATGACTCTCGCTCAAAGACAGCAAAGGCCTGAAGCATCAGATCCGGTGGGGAAGTGTCCACTTCTATCACATTTGCTGTTCAGAGACCTCAAAACACTTTAAGGGTAAGATTTTTCAAAGGAACCCGCAGGGAATATAATTCTTCTTTCCCTCACTCCACTCCTTTTGGGAGATGCACAAATCAGACACATTTGTTTTTGTCAAGATTATCCCGGAACAGACTACAGGCCATGTTTTGCTTCAGTTGGATATGGAGGAACATTTTCTCTTAGTGGATGTGCCCCCTCAGTAGGAGCTATCACCAGAAGAGGTGGTCACATTTCTTTCCAAGATTTCCTGATTATATTTACGTATTTGAACCTCCAATCAATTAATACTACCTGTACGCATTGATTGACCTGCAGAGACTCAAGAAGAACACCAAGAAGATACGATACTGCTTCACCCTTGAAATGCTCTCTCTCACAATGGTGCAGCAGGCTGTAAAAGGCTACTTGGAGGTGCTGGTTTGGGATCTGAAGAGGCACATCAGACCCATAGCTGACCTCCCAGAAATTCACCTCACAATTAGTGGTTCACATCTGAGCTGCTGAGAGCTACTGAGACTGTAACTAAGACACTATTCAGCAGCAGAGCTCACAGCCAGGTGAATTCCACACCTTTTCATGATGACCTGCTCTGAGGATGAAGGTGAAAGCAGTCTTTAGTCTCAGCCAGTTTGCTAAGCTGCATCACAAAGCGGTTCCTTTTGATGCTTCATGTAATACTGCTAATCTGATTTCAGAGCTTTGGGTTTTCTGGCAGCGTGCCCACATGGCCAAGAAGGCCAACAGCATCCTGGCCTGTATTGGGAACAGTTTGGCCTGTGTGATCGTGCCTCTGTACTCAACACTGTTGAGGCTCCACCTCAAGTGCTGTGTCCAGTTTTGGGACCCTCACCACAAAAGAAACCCAAAACATTGAGGTGCTGCAGCAGGTCCAGAGAAGGGCAGTGGAGCTGGTGAGGGGGCTGGAACATAAGTCATAGAATCATAGAATCATAGAATTATTCAGGTTGGAAGAGACCCTTGGGATCATCAAGTCCAACCATCAGCCCTACTCTACAAATTTCTCCCCTACATCAAATCTCCCAACACTACATCTAAACGACTCTTAAGTCTTGTGAGGAGAGGCTGAGGGAGCTGGGGGTGTTCAGCCTGGAGAAAAGGAGGCTGAGGGGAGACCTTCTTGCTGTCTATAACTCCTTGAAAGGAGGGTGTAGCCTGGGGGGTGATCTTTTCTCCCATAGTAACAGGTGACAAAACAAGAAGAAACAGCTTCAAGTTGCACCAGGGAAGGTTTTGATTGGATATTAGGAACAATTTCTATACCAAAAGGGTTATGAAGCATTGGAACAGGCTGCCCAGGGAAGTGTCACCATCTCTGGAGGTATTTTAAAGCCGGGCAGACGTGGTGCTGAGGGACATGGATTAGTGATGGTTTTGTCAGTGTTAGGTTGGTGGTTGGACTCAGTAATCTGAAAGGTCCCTTCCAGCCAAGGCAATTCTGTGATTCTATGATGATGATATTCTTTCATTTCTTCCTTGGCACTGTTAATTCCATTAATGGCTCTGAGTTTACATCCCCAACTTCTGGTATATATAAATCCATCTGTTTTGGAGTTGCTCCTCAGTCTGCTGTAGGGTCCAGAATGGATCTGCCACACTGACATCATTCTTTGAGGACGATGAATTGGACTGGTTTAAAAATGCCATAAATCAGTCACAGTCAGACAGTCACCGTCACCAAGTTATTACTTCACTGTCTTAACAGAAACTTCAAGGGAAAAAGGCTGAACAAGATTATGGGGCTTTCAACACAAATGTGGCAAATAAAACTAACGCAGGAAAGACTCCTCATGAACTCCTTCCCTACCTGGAGGTGTTCAAGACCAGGCTGGATGGGGCTATGAGCAACCTGGTTTAGTGGGAGGTGTCCCTGCTCATGGTGGGGGGAGTTAGAACTCGGTGATCTTTAAGGTCCTTTCCAACTCTAACCATTCTATGATTCTAAGATTCTATTTTTCCTGGCTTAAAGGGTCACTCAGCACAGACAGAGCTTGGCCATTGGCAGAAGTTCTGTTCTGATACAGAGGACAGATGGGTTATCTTTGTTCCCATCATGAAAATGGCATGCAGAAATGGATTGACCGATGTATCTCCCTGCTCCACCACAAAGACAACAGAGGAAATACACTCTTGCGCAGAGAAACACATCTAACCCACTGTAGACATCAGTTTTTAAGATGTGATACACCCTCCTCTGAACAGGCCTCTTGATTCCCACTGATGATGAGGAGAACCTGGGGTGATTGGCTTTGATGTCAACATCTAACATTCGGGTCCCTAAGTCAGGGCAGATCAATCCCACCACGGGGCGCTCATTAGCCTTGTCTGCCTTGTCTTGTCTTTCTGCAGAACACAGCAACACACAGGGCATTGAATGGGGATGGAGATGCTGGGGCACCTTCCCTCCATTCACCATCTGCCCATTCATATTTTGAGATGCTCTGTCCATGCCTTGTGTCAGCAGGTACTTGGCACACAGCAGCCTTGATCTCTTACAGCAGTTTTAAATGCTTGGGGAATATAAATAGTAATTGTTTTTGAATCATAGTATCACAGAGTCATAGAATGGGTAGAGTTGGAAAGGACCTTAAAGATCATCCAGTTCCAATCCCCCTGCCCTGGGCAGGGACACCTCCCACCAGACCAGGTTGCTCAAAGCCACATCCAACCTGGCCTTGAACACTTCCAGGGATGAGGGAGACACAACTTCTCTGGGCAACCTGGGCCAGGGTCTCACCACCCTCACAGCAAAGAAGTTTTGTCTAAATCTCCCCTCTTTCAGTTTAAAACTGTTCCTGGTTTTTCTATGGCTCCAAGTGTTTCTATGGATCAAGTGTCCCTCCCCATCGCTCCTGGAGCCCCTTTAGGGACTGGAAGGAGCTCTAAGGTCTCCCTGGTGCCTTCTCTTCTCCAGGATGAACCCCCCCAACTCTCTCAGCCTGTCCTTACAGCAGAGAGGCTCCAGCCCTCCCAGCATGTCCTTCTTTTGCTGAGGCCCCAGAGCTGGACACAGTACCAATAACGGGCAGAGTTGGTGCCAAGCAGTGCTGGTTCACAGAAGGGGTATTAAATGCGTTTTCCCCCTGATATAAGTGATGATGTGTGGTACAAGGCATTGGGGCTGTAAGCACACCATTTCCTTGTCCGATATGTAACTGATAAACATACACAGTTTCCTCTTGTCTGCGTTAATTCAGTGAGTGGGCCAAGCATCTACGCCAAAACAACTCCATATTAAAGTGATAAATTAGAACTATTAAATATTTAATGATGGGAGGCAAAAGGCTGCTAAAAACATAAAATATCTACGGGGCAATCTCAGTTGTATCAGACAGAAACGTTACATTACCAGAGATGATTCTGAGTTTTAATATCTTATTTGAGGCTATTTCATTTCTGAGAACATGCAATGCTGTTGCCATATAAATTTATGAACGGACTCCTGAGGCCACATTTGTTTTCTACTTACTGTTTTTCCTTGACTTTCACGACACTTTGGCATTGCCAGTGCTGGAGGATAAGTGATTCTGGTTTTGATCTTCTGGTGTTAAATCCTTGCCGTTCCCCACCTGTGGGGTGGTTGGGTGGTTTTCTTTTTGGTTGATGCAATTCCAGGATTTCGTGAGACTTGTAAAACTCACAGCGTTAGGCCTTGAAGGTCACTATCAGAGATATTGGCAGTAAGTCGTTTTCATGGAATCAAAGAACAGTTTAGGTTGGAAGGGACCTTAACGATTGTCGAGTTCCAAAACCCGTGGCGTGGTCAGGGACACCTCCCACCAGACCAGGTTGCTCAAAGCCCCATCCAACCTGGCCTTGAACCCCTCTCCAGGGATGGGGCAGCCACAGCTTCTCTGGGCAACCCGTTCCAGTGTCTCTCCACCCTCACAGCAAAGAATTTCTTCCTGGTGTCTAATCTAAATCTCCCCTCTTCCAATTTAAAACCATTACCTCTTGTCCTATGTCTACACTCCCTGACAAAGAAACGCTCTCCAGCTCTCCTGTAGCTCCCTTCAGATACTGGAAGGCTGCTCTAAGGTCTCCCCGGAGCCTTCTCTTCTCCAGGCTAAACAATCCCAACTCTCTCAGCCTGTCTTCATAGGAGAGGTGCTCCATCCCTCTGATCATCTTCATGGCCCTGTGCTGGACCCGTTCCAACAGGTCCATGACCTTCCAGTGCTATTCTGCCCTCTCCCCGTTCTCCCTCACCAGGATTGTGCTGCACGTGACACATTTGGTACATAAAATGCCTGAAGAGGAGGCTGCTGCCGGGAGAAGGACGAGAAACGATTAGCCCACATCAGAATACAGAGCAGAGGAAAAAAACCTTGCCCTCAGGACCTTTGCAGAAACAGGCATAATAAAATTAATTTACATGTCAAGATCCTCACTTAAAACATAAAAGGACTCCCATCAGATTTAAAAGATGTCATAAGAGGATTCAATTGTATCATTGTGCAATTGAAGTCCTTAAAGAACTTTGCCAATGCTGTTAAGACTCTCTACATCCTTGAATGTTAATTAAGTGAGATAATACAGGGAGCATGATGGAAACGCCGAGGTTATAGCATTTGAAATGGTCCCCGTCAGCTGCGGAAGACTCTGCCTAAAAATTGCTTTGGGCATGAAACTCTTCCACAAGGTTTGTCTTCAGATCAGGGGCAACACATTGGGGTTGAAAGATGATGCTACCACCCTATTTTTCGGGTGCGTGTGGAAGGACCCACCTATGAAATGCTGTCACCTTTGAGGCAACCAAGCAGCACTTTATGTCAATGGCTCCCAGAGACGATGGAGCGCGGGAAGCGGAGGAGATTGTGCCACACAGGGAACGCTGGTGGCCAAGGCCGGGGGAAGAGGGGTTTGAGATGGAGATTACTTGAGCTGGAATCCATCCAGGTCACCGGGGTTAACCCCCTCGCTGTCACGAAATGCCGTGGGGTCTTTAATGGACGTGAGCATTGAGGAGCTTGTCTTTCACATCTCATCCCATGGCGGGAGAGCAGGGGAATTAGTTTACTCCCTGTAACACTGGGGCTTCTGTACTGCAAGTGTCACAAAGGATATTTCTTTGCAGGCAGATGTCGGCTGCCAGTGGGAAGCTGAGAAACGCCAGTTTTAATTAAAAGCTTTATTTTCAAATACAATTCAGAGATTATAAGCAGTAAGAAGGACTTCTCCGCTGGGAGGCTTCAATGTGCGGCCCTGAGCAAAACAGCAGTAATTGAAAGACAAGGCCTAATTCCCCTTCTCCCAGCTGGGTCTAACCACGAGGCAGGGACATCAATCCAGCCCTTGAAGGAGGGCTGGCAGCGTCTCGGATTTGTCATTGCCTCTGTTGTCGGAGGGAAGGAATCCCAAGCAAAGCTTTTAGATCCTCCTGTCCCTTTTCTCTAAAGTTGGCTCATGAAGAGAAAACAAAAGAGAGGGGCAAAGCTGTTGGAGGAGAAAGCTGAAAGGCACCCGTCTGACACATCTTCATTGCCTGCATGGATTCCCATTAGAAAATCGTGTTTTCATATCACCTTAATCTATCCCAGGATGGTTCCGGGTCACAGGAAGGCTTTTATGGATCCAACTTGCCGTGGCAACATCACCCGTTCTCCACCTCCAGTGAAGGCACAGCTGAAAATGGGACAACACCAGGCACGAGGTCTCTGTGCTGCCTTTACCCGAGTGGGTCGTCTCCGGTGCTTTTGTTGGCTATTTTTAAGGAATTCACTGCTTTTAAACAAAACAAAACAAAACAAAACAAAAACCAAAAACCAGCTCATATCAGCAATTCCATCTGTTCTACATATCCTGCCCTCTTTGTTTAGAGAATTTTTGTGGCACCTGAACATCAGCTTCTAATCTCTTGATGGGTCTTTTTCATTATTCTTAAAGGTCCCTTCCAACCTAGACAATTCTGTGATTCTTTAATTCTACTCCTCACACTCAATGAAAGTAAAAAATAACAACTGTACAATCAATTATCTCCCTTTTGGCTGCAATATAATTCCTGCTTTCTGTTACTTATGCATGATCCTTTTGTCCAGGGAAATTTACCAGCAATGACCCAAGTTAATTTTCTTTGCAGTTGAGAACCATCCCATGCACTGCCCGCTCACACACCAGTAAATTTTGGTTGCCACCATGTGACTCTCCATCTCCATTCCTCAAGTCAGAGCACAGCAATGCTTCCATTTGGTGTGTCCACCAAGTGGAAACTGAGCTTTTGCTGTCTTCTTAATGACAGAACTGTGTCATAGGTGCTGCTACGATCTTTTAGAGCTGCTGGTTCACAGAGTTCAGGCTGCAAAGGGACTCAGAAGCAGGCCTTTGAGCAGGCCCTTGAGATCAGACCAGGTTGCTGAGGGGATTTTTCCACCTGCACTTTGAAAATCCCCATGGATCGAGATGGTGCAGCCTCACTGGGAAACCTCTTCCAAGTGCCTGATTTCCAGTCTGAACCTCTCCTGCTTCAACATCCCGTCCTCTTACCATGGTGTCCTCATCACCATGAAGAGCCTGGTTAAATTGGTCAGGTGTGATTTATCCTTGATAAACCCATGCTAACCCATAGTGATTATTTTATTCTCCTTCCTGTCCCCAGAAATACATTACCAGAAGAATCACACCGTGATTTTCTCAGGGACTAAAGTGAGCCTGGCCATCCTGCAGCCATCCTGTACATCCCCAGATCATCCTTTTACATGTTTTTTTTTTGTCAGGCTAATCTTTGTGGAAATTCAGGTCATCTTATCTCTCCATTTCCATTTAAATATGAGAAGAGATCTTAACAAAAGCAAGATAAAGATGCAGGTCTTATTGGACTGAGAAAAAAATAATACATGGATTTACTTTTCAAGCCATTGTATTTGGGCCAACACAGCAGGGACATCAAGAGTTGAAAGACTGAACTGCATGGATTTTTGTAAGTCCTAAGGATCCTTCAAGCTGGAAAAGAGCAAAGTTAGACTGGATATTAGGAATGGGTTCTTTCCTCTGAGGGTGGTGGAACAGTGGGACAGGTTGCCCAGGGAGGTGGTGGAGGCCCCTTCCCTGGAGATATTCAAGGGGAGGCTGGACGAGGCCCTGGGCAACCTGGTGTAGTTGGGGGTGTCCCTGCTGACTGTGGGGAGGTTGGACTAGATGACCCTAGAGGTCCCTTCCAGCTTGGACCATTCTGTGATTTTCTGATTCTATTAGAATAAGGCTGTAAGAGGTCAGATGGATTTCTGGGTCTGTACATCCCCAGCTTGTGCTTGCACCACATTGTACATGAGATGCATATGACCCTTTCATGTAAGACCCAACTCTTAGTTTATACCAGCATGAATTTGGAAAAGCTGAATGAGGGCAGGTCTGGAGGGCTTACCCCAATTCATCTAGGTATTACCTGCTTTTTCCTCCTTTTTCTCCACCTTCCCAGACATTTTTCCTTGCCTCTTTCAAGCCCCACTGCTGTTGTACTATATCAAGTTCTGTACATATATTTAAATGTAATAAGATAGATTACAAGAATTGATTTTCCCCAGGGTCAGGTCGATAAGACTGTATAAGCAGGGACTATAAAATGGTTCCGAAAGAGCTGGCTGTAGTAGATTAATTAATGATATGCAGTACAGAAACATCTGAGTACCCGTAGCTCTTCTCAGCTCACCTGAGCTATTAGTGGAATCTCTTGCGGGACTGAAGGGTTTGCTGCCAACCTAACAATATACAAATTTCTCTCAGAATAATCACAGCGGTGCCAGAGCTTTTGAAGATCCAAAGGTTACTCTGCCCTTACTCTCGCAAGGAGAAATCACAGTGTGAAGTAAATAAACTTTTGAACAGCACAGCACTGACCTACCTAATCTTTATCGCAACCTAACAGGGAAAATAAAATACCTGCTGTAAATTCTTACTCACTTTTTTATTTCCCATAGATATTCAGCTTTTGGAAACAACAGAAAAAAAAAGAAAAAAAAGAAAAAAAATCCCAGAGATGCTGCTTTCTGGCAGTATTGGAAAAAAAATATATTGGATCATCTGTATGAAAAAGTCTGATTTTATTAAAGTGGTCTAATTGTTAGAAGAGGATTAGGAGATGTGAGTCCTGTGGTCCCTTCCCAGCTGTAGGAAACACATGATTTACAGCTGGAATTCAAAAGAGGGAGGAGAGGAAGGCAGGTGACGTGCTGCATCTCCCCTCCTAAATTTCAATTTCACGGGCTCAAAAGCAAACCTGGATGTTGCAGACCTAAATCTTTGTGAAGGTGCTAAGGTCAGGGGCCTTCAGGGGTTTGTGGCTCTGACCCAGATCTTACAGCTTCAGTGAAACAGCCTGAATAAATGTATTGTTGAGCCTTCAATGATATTTAGAATAGATTGATTCCCTCAGGAAATGGTTCATATAACTTGATTACATTTTTCCCCCAAATTTGGGGAAAATATCAACTGAAATGTGATGTGTTTAAGAATGTGAACGTGTTCCAGAGTCATTGAGACAAAAAATTGGGGGATCTGGTGCAGGGGAGAACTTTGTAGAGTGGGGCTGATGGTTGGACTCGATGATCCCAAGGGTCTCTTCCAACCTGAATGATTCTATGATTCTATTTTTTTTTAAATTACAATAAAATATGTTCTTTGTGCAATAAAATGGAGAAGCACAGTTTCCCAGTTTTAGTGTGCAGGAAACTTTTGGATCTTTTTGCCTTTAGTTCTGCTTTTAAACACACAGTAGAAGATTTTTAAGGATTGGGATCCAGCTTCTTATTTTATTTAAACCAGTTGAAACCCAAACATCATAAAGGACCTCAGCAAAATCTAAGAAATACCATCTATTGCAAAAACCCAGCCAACAGCAAAATGCACTGGGGATAAAGACTTGGGGATGTTATTATGACAATATCCTCCAGCCAAGTGTGAGGTTTGATGTAAGAGAGGGATGAGGAGAGGTGGTGCTGAACACCTCTAATGAACCAGTGGTGGTTGTGTGGTGGGAGCCAAACGGGGATAACCACAGACCATCTGGAGAAATCTCTGACCTTTGGGGATCCCCGTAGCTCCTACAGGCTTGGCTCCCAATCCTGTATTTTTTAATTTGTCTTTTTATTTTTAAAAAAAAAAACAAACCTACTCTTAAGATGCTATTTTCAATGGAAAAATGAAGAAATCAAGAAAATCTGATCTTTCCCATCTAAATGTTAGCCCAATATTTTCCCTAAAGGTTTTAACATTATTTGGGGGGAGGGCAGTTTTGTATTCTCACCTCTACTGTAGGTATTTTTCCTTTCTTGGCTGTTTTTTTTTCTCTCCAAATATAAGATTTGTTTCAAAAGTTACTGGAAAATTTCCCACATGAGGAGAAGATGTGGCACTTGTTTAGAGAGCCAAACATTCTTATTGAAGATGTTACTAACCTCATCAGGAAAAGCAGTTCAAAAGTTTCACCCAACCCAACCCTGACACGTTTTGCAGTCACCGAAGATTCAAGATCATAGAATCATAGAATTGTCTGGGTTAGAAGGGACCTGTAAGATCATCTAGTCCAACCATCAACCTAACTCTGATAAAAACCATCATTAAAATAAATCACTAAGCACTAAACCAACCCATCTTTTAAATCCCTCCAGGGATGGTGCCTCAACCCCTACCCTGGGCAGCCCATTCCAAGGCTTAATCACCCTTTCCATGTAAAAATATCCAACCTGAACCTCCCCTGGTGCAACTTGAGGCCATTTCCTCTTGTCCCACCACCTGTGACTTGGGAGAAGAGAATGCCCCCCCCCCAGCTATACCCTCCTTTCAGGGAGTTGTAGGGAGCGAAAAGGTCTCCCTCAGCCTCCTAAGACCGTTTCAGATTTCAGGAACAACAGGGTTTCACAGCTTGAATTGGGGCAGGTTGAGNAAAATCCTCTTCACAGTGAGGGTGAGGGAACCCTGGCAGAGGCTGCCCAGAGAGGTTGTGGAGTCTCCTTCTCTGGAGACATTCCAAACCCACCTGGACACGTTCTTGTGTGACCTGCTCTGGGTGTTTCTTCTCTGGCAGGGGGATTGGACTGGATGAGCTTTCAAGGTCCCTTCCAATTCCTGATATTCTGTGGTTCTGTGATTGTGGTTTGGACACAAATGAACCAGAGCTCTTAATACTGCGGTTTTTGTCCCAGCTGTGATTCAGAAAGCTCATTCTCTGAACAGTGAGATTTTTCCTAACAGGTTGCTTGACCTTTTCATTACTATTATTTATGGGCCAGTAATGTGCAGCATCTTTTAAACTCTTAAATGAGCTCTGCTGGGTGAAAGGTTGATATTTTAAGGGAACTTTCTTCTGCTGAAAGTTTATTATCGCTGAATGTAATGCTGTCGGCACCTGACATTTATAGAATAGGCTTAACCTCTAATAATCCCTGAACATTTTCAAATGAATGAGCCAGATGCTCAGCTGCTAAAAGTTGTCGTACCTTTACCTGTGTCACCAGAAACATCCTGATTTACACCAAGGCAAGGTATGTGGCAAAGCGAGGTGATACCCTTAATCAGAAGAACTGATTCATCTGTAGGAAATAAACTTTTGGTTGCGTGGCTGCTTCTTTGTGACTTTGCATGGTCTCTGGGCCAGCTGTGGATGCCCAGAACTTGCTGGTTTCTTCCAAATATGTCAGTTAGCCTCATCAATTTATCACCATTCCTTCTTCCCTGACCTCCCTCGTATCCATAGACAGTCGCACCTAAGATGTATCTCTGAAACTTCTGCCTTGCGGAAGGTTTATTCATTAGGAATGGCATTTGTTAATGGCAATTCTTAATTTGCTCTAAGAACAAAGTGTTTCTTCATGTTTGGTGACTGGTTCAAACCAAAAAAATAAATATTGTTAGACTTCGGGAAGTATTGAATATGAAACTGCGGTGCAGCTTGCTGCTCCCAGACCATGTACTTCATAAAACATCAGAATTTTTGTCACTATTGATATGACAACAGCTCTAAACCTATGTAATAAAGCTTAAAGACTCCAGCCATCTTCAGCTTTGGGAAGACCATTGGCTATTCTGGGGTGAGCTCTGCAATTACATTGTCTACCTAAGCCAAAGCAACACCAGCTGCATTCCTAGAAAAAAAGTACAGCACAAAACCACTGTGATCCACCACCATCCATCTTCTTCATCAATCCTGCCTGTGGAAGAGGTCCTACCTTCCAGCTCCTGGTTTCTACTCTGTTTTTGACTCCTGGAGGAAAGGGAAGCCACATGTAAAGTGTGATCAAGTATTCTTCACCTTGTGACAATCTGGCCTGCCTCGCTTTCTGAAAGAAGCTACTGAATTTGATCTGGTTGCTGTGTATCCTGTTACCTTCTGGCTCTCAGTCAAGACTGGACAGTGTTGGGTTACCAACCACAGCCCCTGTGCTGCAGCTTGGTCTGATGCCGCTCTTGGCCAGCGCTCTCTGGCTTCTTGGTGCAAATTATCATAGAATCATAGAATGGTTTAAGTTGGAAGGGACCTTAAAGATCATCCAGTTCCAACCCCCCTGCCATGGGCAGGGACACCTCCCACCAGACCAGGTTGCTCAAAGCCCCATCCTGCCTGGCCTTGAACCCCTCCAGGGATGGGAAAGCTCCTCGGGGCAACATGGGCCAGTGTCTCACCACCCTCACAGCAAAGAATTTCTTCCTGAGGTATCATCTAAATCTCCGCTATTTCAGTTTAAAACCATTCCTCTTCATCCTGTTATTCAGGGCACGTTGCCCTCCTCAGCTCTGCTCTGGGCAGTGACCTTTGCAGAAAGGAGAAAAACAGGCAACTGAGAGGAGCCAGGTCCCAAATTGTCACAGCAAGGTTACTTGCCGCCTGTCTATCTGAGCCTGGCAGTGACGCTGTTACTTCAGCACAGTCATCTTTCACAACCAAACTTGTAGTTCAGTAAAAAAATTAAGTTTGTTTGATGACATGAGAGCTATTTTCCACACAGGCCCATCGATTGCCATAACCATCCTACCTCCCCCAAATCCTGCACTGATTGCAGTCCATACCAGCCTTTCCATAATTTTATTCCCTCTGAACTCAGACTGAGCAGGAGCTTTCAAGGCCACCCCCTTTAATCTGTTGTGTATTGGTACAATTTGAAATCTTCCCAGTACTGTAGAGCCTCCCCAATACTACAAGTTATCAAAAATCAACATCACTTTTTCAATACTCTTAGGAGCTAGTTATATGGTCAATGTAAGTATGTTCAACTTTAATAGTCACTGTTTAATATCCTTCCTACTTACTCTGAAAATCAGAAGCATTTCCTCACTACCCTTAGGTATGAATACAAAATCTGACTGATATTAAAAAAGAATATTTATGAAAATTTTCCTCTTTTTTTTTTTTTTCCTGAATCACTATCACCAGTTTTATTCGTCTTATTTGGTATCACACGTATTCTAAGGTTTCATTTGTTTCTGATATTGTATATTAGCTTTATTATTAAGACATAGAATCATAGAATGGTTTGGGTTGGAAGGGATCCTTAAAGATCATCCGGTTACAACCCCCTGCCATGGGCAGGGACACCTCCCACCAGACCAGGTGGCTCAAAGCCCCATCCAACCTGGCCTTGAACCCCTCCAGGGATGGGGCAGCCACAGCTTCTCTGGGCAGCCTGAGCCAGGTTCTCACCATCTTCATGGGAAAGATATTTCTTCCCAATATCTCATCCAAATTTCCCCTCTTTCAGTTAAAAACTTTGAAACTCTTCCTCCCCCCCATCCTATCGCTCCACTCCCTGATTAAGGGTCCCTCCCCATCTCTCCTGTAGGCCACCTTTAGGTACTTGAAGGCTGCTCTAAAGTCTTCCCAGAGCCTTCTCTTCTGCAGGTTGAACCCCCCTAACTCTCTCAGCCTGTCTTCACAGCAGAGAGGCTCCAGCCCTCCCAGCATCTCCGTGGCCTCCTCTGGCCCCACTCCAACAGGTCCATGTTTCTCATTTCTCCTGTGTTAAGGACTCCAGAGCTGGAAGCAGGACTCCAGGTGGGGTCTCACCAGAGCAGAGTAGAGGGGCAGAATCCGCCCCCTCACCCTTCTGGCCACACTTAATCAATAATCCATTCCAGGATGGCTTTTCCCTGGCTGGGAACACCAAGCAGGACCAGAAAATTAAGCACTTTGTAACCTGCTCTGTGGTCTTTACCTCCTCAGAAGCCACAAAAAGCAAGTGAAGCATCTCAGCCTGTCTAGAGGGTCTGGACAACACAAGACACAGATCAGGACTCTTATGACCAATGAGCCACTTGGCATCGGTCACGTATCCCAACATGCTTTGTTCCGGGAATAGTGTGTGCCTTGTCATCAGTGCTGCAACAGCAAAATTTTGGGGATTGATGAAGCAAAGATAGACATATTGATTTAGGAAAGGTGGGAAGGTAATTTAGCTGTCAGGACAAATAAGGGAGGGGTGGGATTTTTGGAGCAGTGGAAAAGTGGATAAGTGGATATTTTTGGATAAGTGGAAAAGAAGAGAAAAGGGAAGTCAAACACGATCTTTGGTTTAATCAGCCAGAATGCAAGAAAAAGTATGGTGTTTTTAAGTGTATTAATAACCAGAGGTAATAGAAAGAGTGTAGAGGAAAGTGAGTCCTTTGGGAAGCTCAATAGGAATTCTACGGTTTCTGAAGTGCCCCAGTGGAAATTCAAATAAAGTTGTAAACAACTGCAGATGAGTGAGAGGTGAAAATGAATGATGGGAGAAATCCGCCCCGACTATGAAATGAGGTCTGCCAAAGCAGATAAATAAGTCACCTACTTTGCACTCCCCAGATGAAATAAAATGCAAATTGAGACCTCGGAAAGATGGTGGAAGAAATGAGAAGATTTGGGCAGGGAGAAGAGAAGACAGAGCCCTGCAGGCCATTAATGAACAGGACAGTTTCAAATTGCCTTAGACCGAACCTACCAGTTGATGGATTAAAAAAAGCCCCAGAGAAGGATTCAAAAATATAGGAAAACAATGGAAGGAAAAAGGGCATAGTGTGAAGAGAGAAATGCTCAGAGAGAACCCAAAGAGGTGACGGTGACACCAAGGTGCAGAAGCCAAGAGTAACCAAGAGCTCAAAAGGAAAGATCATGGTAGGGGATGAAAACAAAGCAAAGGTTTGGCCACTCGCTCAGGTAGGTATCATTCCAAAGTAGTTTCCATGGAGACTAGATGATACTGGATGGAAATGGGTAAATGGGGAGGGAAAATATGAATGCAGGAGAGGTACAGAGAGAAAAGGAGGTGAAGAGAGATAGGACAACAGCTGGAAACACAGATGAATCCAGGAGAGTGGTTTTTGTGAAGGCAAGAGTGGTTTTGAAAGTGGAATTAAAGTAGGGAAGGGAGAAGAAAATGTTTGTAGAGCAGACTAGAGAGAGCCAGGGAAGCTGGAGCTAATCTTGAGATTTGGAAGTGAGCTTTGTACAAAGTTAATTTACCCAACACGAGAGCTGTGTGCAGACCAAACTCTTTTCAGCTTTATTCCCATCTGATGTCCATTCCGCAGCAAGATGCCGATGGCAACGTCTGCTCGCTGGCAGCCACGGGTCTTTCTGAGTCCCACTATGCTTGAACCAAAGTCCAAATTTCATGTAGAGAGCCCGGGTTATCATACATTGTGCCCAGAGAGAAAAATTAGCTCAGCTTTTCTGCTTGCAGCAAAAGCAGCAGTGGTTCAACAGCCAGAGAGCAGCACTATCAGCAGGGCTTTAAAAAGCAGGGTATGGATTTAATGTGTGATGGAGTGTGGAGGTTAATGAGGGCTTCTTGGACAACAGTGGTCAAGGTGCTTTCCAGGGACTGTGAAAAGCCACCGGTGGCTACCAGCTCTTTCCTCTGCAAGTCACGGGAGCAAATTGCCCAAGATGTGAGCCCGGACCCTGCAACTTCTCCACGTGGACAATGTCAGGGTCTCTGCCCTCCCCAGCCAGGATTTTCCTCATTCATTTCAGTAAGGACACAATAGAGCACCCAACGTGGACAATATTCATTTCATCTTGTCCCTAACACATGGGTAGTAACTTGCAGGCAGAGGAGTCCCCTCATTCTGCTCTGGTGAGACCCCACCTGGAGTAGTGCATCCACCCCTGAAGTCCTCAGCAAAAGAAAGACATGGACCTGTTGAAATGGGGTGAGCACAGGCCACAGAGGTGCTGGGAGAGCTGGAGCCCTTCTGCTGTGAGGACAGGCTGAGAGAGTTGAGGGGGTTCATCCTGGAGAAGAGAAGGCTCCAGGGAGACCTTAGAGACCTTAGAGGGGCTCCAGGAGAGATGGGGAGGGACTCCTGATGAGGGAGCGGAGCAATAGGACAAGGGCAGATGGTGTTAAACTGAAAGAGGGGAGATTGAGATAAGATGTCAGGAAGAAATTCTTTGCTGTGAGGGTGGTGAGACCCTGGCCCAGGTTGCCCAGAGAAGCTGTGGCTGCCCCATCCCTGGAGGGGTTCAAGGCCAGGCTGGATGAGGCTTGGAGCAACCTGGTCTGGTGGGAGGTGTCCCTGCTCAGGGCAGTGGGGATGGAACTAGATGATCTTTAAAGTCCCTTCCAACCCAAACCATTCTAAGTGTCACTTAGTGGCTTCCAGCTGGAGCTGTCTTGCCTGGGGAACAACGAGGATGAAGATGCACAAGGAAGAACATGCCACCCATAAACCCCATTACACGCTCTCTGACTAAGCCCACGCGCCGGCAATCCACAGCGTCAACGTGCCACGTCTCTGGCACTGCCATGACCAAAGCAAGGCGCTAAATTGCTCTGATTTAGCTGAAATCACTAGTATATCTGACTAAAAAATACATGATTATAAGTGCTCCTCTGTGTGTCTTTCCATGTTCATTTGAAAGAAGTATGGCAGATCATAAAACACGGCAACATCCCCCAAGCCCAGAGGGTTTAATGAAGAATTAAGGAGATTGTAACTGCATAGCTGAAATAATAGGGAGGAAATTGAATTATTCCACCCATATTAAATGCATATATTCTTGAACATTTCTGCCAAAATTACTTTGCTAACCCATGGTGTGAAATACAGTCTGTTTTCACATGGGTGCATTAAACAAAGACGCCTGCTACAGAACAACAGCTTTGAGGAGAATGGAAAGGCATCAGGATGAAAAAGCGCTCCCGACGTATGGTTATATCAGCTCTAAATTGTCTCCCAGCTGTTTCTAGCTCCATTAGATGGAAGACTGGGTAATTTATAGAAGTCATTTTTAACAATTTGATTGTTGGTATATATCTGCAGAATTGATTGGCTGGGGAGACAGATCTTTATTTTCATAATAGCAATAACATCCTTTGCAGATTACTGCTCAATTTATCCCTGATGTTAACGGTGCTAGCCAGCGATAATCCATTTATATTATGCTGTTATTTCTTAATTATCAGTCTAATTGTAGAGAAGAGTTGAGCCCGGGATGCATGAGATTAGCTGGGCTGGACAAGAAACCACAGAAGCCAGGGGTCCAGCTCTTTCCCTTTTGATATGCTCACGGCTCTGCCTGAGATCAGCGGGATTTAAATGCTCAAGCTTATGCCTTTTTATTTTGAAGTTTGTTAATCCTGTGCGGGCTAGAGTGGGATTTCCCTTTGAAGTCCATGGGCCTTTGGTTATAGATAAGAACAACTTGGATAATGTACCTGCTTTTGCGTCTAATGATGCTGGAGGTGACCATCCTCAAAAAAGAGAATGAGCTTCCAATTCAAATCAGAAATCTTTGATGGGGATGTTCACAGATCACAGAATGACAGAATGATTTGGTTTGGAAGGGGCATTAAAGATCATCCAGTTCCACCCCCTTGCCCTGGGCAGGGATATCTCCCACCAGACCAGGTTGCTCAAAGCCCCATCCAGCCTGGCCTTGAACCCCTCCAGGGATGGGGCAGCCACAGCTTCTTTGGGCAACCTGGGCCAGTGTCTCACCACCCTCACAGCAAAGAAGTTCTTCCTAATATTTCATCTCAATCTCCCCTCTTTCAGTTAAAATCCATTCCCCCTTGCCCTATTGCTCCACTCCATGATCAAGTGTCCCTTCCCAGCTTTCCTGTAGCCCTTTTAGGGACTGGAAGGCTACATGGGATTAGAGTGAGAAGACCTTTTAGGCCTTTTCAAGACAAAAAGTGCATAAATGTCTTAGGTACATTTAATAGTATCTGTCTACAAATGGATCATCTCTGGTTTTACCTGATGAACAACTGAGGCAGCTTTGGCAACACCATCCCATGAGACCATTACTATTTCCTTGAAGAGGTTCTAGATATTCTTTCCAAACTCAGCAATGCTGTCTCTGCCATGAAAAACCTTCACCCTGAGACAGAGAAGCAGTGAGAGGATGTGGCAGAGAGCAAAACCCACATTTGAAGAAAGATTCCCCCTTATCCCTCTTGTTCTATTCCTGGGCTTTTGTTATATTGTTGGTAGATCTCTCAGCTTCCCTGTCCTCAATTAAATCACAGTTCTTCCACTGACATCTCCATGCAGAGTCTTCTGGAAATGGTCCTGGGGTCGATGATGTCAGTTCACTGGGCACTAAGCTGTCATTGCTCAGAACTGACGAAGATTTCAGAGTGGTAAATCCTTCCAGAAGCTGCTTCTGCACAGGGCAGTCATCCTCTCACCGCCTCAACAGAGAGTGGTTTTCTCACCGGAGAGACAGGATGGCAAAATTATCAGATTGATGAAGACGAGGCTAAGATAAAATAGTCAGAATAGGATTTATTTATTTTTTTTAGGACTGTCAACTTTTTCTGGGCAGAACAGCCACAAAAGGTGCATGAGCAAAGGCAGGAGGCAAAGGTGAGCCTACGGGAGCGGAGATGGAAAAGTGAATTTGGATTTCATGTCTATTTGCATGAAAACATTGTTCTTGCCAAGAACATCGAGTGTCAGAGGAGCTTCTCCTGAGTTTGGTCTGAAAACAGAAATAACAGAATCATAGAATTCCCTCAGTTGGAAGGGACCTTTAAGATCATCTAGTCCAACCTCCAACCTAACTGATAAAAACCCATCACTAACCCGTGTCACTCAGCACTATGGCAAACTGTCTTTCAAATCCCTCTGGGGATGGTGCCTCCACCACTGCCCTGGGCAGCCCATCCCAAGGCTTGATAACCCTTTCCGTGTAAATAATCCTTTTATGGATTTTTATCCTGGGCCAAGAGAGGAAGAGGTAATGGGACCCTGTACCTGTTCTAGGACTAACCTGACGGTGACATTGGTTACGATTAGGGTGCCTTCTGTTTTTACAGATGTGAAGTTTACAACAGACTTTTCAAAAAATATCTGGGCTTATATTTAAGAAGAGGAGAAAAGGAAATTACACTCTTTTGTAACTCATACAACATCATGAGTTGGAAGACCTTCGAAGGTGCCTATTGAGATTCATAGGTTACTTCCTCTACAACAAAAACCATCGCTATTCTGGCTGTGAGAAACGTCTTCCCCTGAACTACAGCTCTGCTTCCAACTTGTCTGACCTTTATATCTGCAGTTCAATGACTTAAATCAGTGTCACAGCCCGTGGAGTGGCAAGGTGACTCTGACAGAAGCACGGAGACACTATCAGTTCTGGTTTTCATGCTTGAGGATCTCACCTGAGACGCAATTTGCACTCCCTTCACTTGCAATACCTCAGAGCAGCAGAAGGAGCAAACTGGGTGGGAGAGATTTGTCTCTTCAAAGGGAAGAGGAGATTGTGTTGTCTGGGGTGGAATCCGACTAGTGACAGAAGGATGAACCAAAAGATCAAGTGGAGTCTTCTTTTCTCCTCTACCACCTGCGATTCTGCCCTTCTGCTCTGTTCTGGGGAGACCCCACCTGGAGTACTGCCTCCAGCTCTTGGGCCTCAGCACAGGAGAGACATGGACCTGTTGGAGCAGGGCCAGAGGAGGCCACGGAGATGCTGGGAGGGCTGGAGCCCCTCTGCTGGGAGGACAGGCTGAGAGTTGGGGGGGGTTCAGCCTGGGGAAGAGAAGGCTCCAGGGAGACCTTAGAGCCCCTTCCAGTCCCTAAAGGGGCTCCAGAAATGATAACAAGGGACTCTTGATCAGGGAGTGGAGCCATACAATGAGGGTTAACAGTCTTAACCTACAAGAAGGGAGATTGAGATGAGATATTAGGAAGAAATTCTTTGCTATGAGGGTGGTGAGACCCTGGCCCAGGTTGCCCAGAGAAGCTGTGGCTGCCCCACAGCTGGAGGGGTTCAAGGCCAGGTTGGATGGGGCTTGGAGCAACCTGGTCTGGTGGGAGGTGTCCCTGTGCAGGTCATGGGTTTGGAACTGGATGATCTTTAAGGTCCCTTCCAACCTGAACCATTCAGTGATTCTATGATTTCCAAAGCCATTGCTGGGGGCAGCTATCAAAACCCCAACAAATCCCAAGTGCCCTTCAAAGAAAAGGCTAATTTAATTTAAAATTGATTTGCGCTCTTGGTACAAAACACTTGATTCTGTAACGTTGAGCAGTAGCACAAAAAGAAAAAGAGCATCTAACACTGATTAACGTCTGAGCCAGGGATTGCTGGGGTATGTTACACCAGCTGAATTTAGCTATTCAACTTGGCAGGGTAACACCTCTCCAATATCAAACTTTCCTGGCGTAATTTACCACTCCTTCATTCATTTGTGCATATGCTCGGCACATGGTCCCAAAGCTCGGCTGATGATTTTCCCGTATACAAAAGGCACCCTGACTTTTCATCAATAAGATGCACATTGTTATTTGACAAGAACAATGTGCTCAAAGAACAGGCTCACAATAGCTTCTATCAATCAAGCACTCTGTGGAAAATCAAAAATGACAATGAAACCTACAGCATTAAATAACCCACGGTGCTGGAAATTAATCAGGAATCTGATGTGCTTGAAAAACAAATGTGTTTTTAATAAATTGGATTTGAGTAGCACTTACAAGCCGTGGATTACCAGCTGAGTGGAGGCTGTTTTGATTTGCACTGATAAACTCTGGGGGAGCTTGCCCATGTACATATTCAAGCCCTTGGTGTCACCGTCAGCCTGCTGAGCTCGGTGACATTTAAGCCATGTGGACACTATGCTTTTTTAATACACACGGAAGACATGCTTAGGAAAAAACAAAACCAAAACAAACAGCCCAGCCCAAGTCTCTGATCTGGCTCCCAGCCATCCCCAACCAATCCAAGGGTTAACAATAACCTCTGAAAAGAAAATACTTCCCAACATGTAACAGTTCACCCCTCGAGGAAAAGATGAAAGAGCGAGAAGAGTGGATGACATAAATTGGTGGTGTCACCGGCTGCCTGAGTGCAAGAAACTTGGGTGTGACATGAAAAAGGAGGGACAAAAGCGCTCCAGAAATAGCACTGAAGGTAAATGACTCCACTATTTTTAAGTGCTCGCTATAAAGCTACTGTTAACTCACTACTTCGAGGAAGAGGGGAATAAGTAACTGTTGTTTCAGATTCACAGAATTATTCAGGTTGGAAAAGACCCTTGGGATCATCGAGTCCAACCATCAGCCCCACTCTACAAAGTTCTCCCCTACACCAGATCCCCCAACACCACATCTCAACCACTCTCAAACACACTCAGGGATGGGGACTCCACCACCTCCCTGGGCAGCCTATTCCAGGGTCTGACCACTCTTGCTGGGAAAAATTCTTTCCTCATGTTCAACCTAAACCTTCCCTGTTGCAGCTTGAGTCAATTCTCTCTCCTTCTATCACTAATTCCCTGTGAGAAGAGACCAGCACCGACCTCTCTACAACGTCCTTTCAAGCAGTCGTAGAGAGTGATGAGGTCTCCTCTCAGCCTCCTCTTCCTCCAACTAAACAGTCCCAGCTCCTTTCCTTCCTACTGCAAATTTTCCAAAGCCCAAAATGAGAAAATAAATTGTTCATTCCATTAATTTCCAGCAAGTTTGGTACCTACCTGCAGCAGTCCCTCTCCCTGTTCTCCTCCATCCTTTCATTGCGATAAAACCAGAGTAATCCAGAGACTCCCTTGGTTACCGGACGAAGGCCTGAACCCCCTTTCACCATGTTCTTACTTAAACAAAACACTCACAGAGGTCAGGAGAACACTGAAGATCCTTCCTGGGATTTGGTTTTGGAAACCACCACCTGCAAGAAGAATTTCAGCTCCTGAGGACCAGAGTTTGAACAGCACAACCGGGTATATGGGGAAATCTTGAACATTTTACCTATTCCACTGTGTCTCCTCTTAAGTAACTAAAAATGCAGTAGACTGCACCTCAGATTTATAATCTATTTAATGATGACAGAAATACGCAGAAAAACAAAGTGCCTACAGAGAGCAGAGTGAGATTCCCAGTTGTTTCCCATCCCATCAGAGCACGGGGGCAGAACTGAGGGGTGACAAATTCAAAGCTGGAGAAAAAGGGTATTTTATCAAAGATTTCTTAGTTGATCTGCAAATCACATTGCTGCAAAATACTGTTGAGGCCCAGGGATCTAGAGGACTCAAACCAAATGTGTGGGTACTATTTTGTCAAATTAAAATAGGCGGCTGCAATAAATGCGTGTTTCCAAAGGAGCTCAGAGAAGACCATGTATCTTCAAGCCTGAAGGTATAAACCCCAGCCTGACTCTCAGAAGCTGGGAATGAACTCATACCAAGATGTAAATCAGGTCACAGCTGAGCCACCTGGGAGTCAAGTGGCACTGCCTGCCCTTAAAGACAGCACTGGGAACTGCACAGCCCACTGGTCTGGTCATCATCGTACCAGATGGGGATGGAGAACAGCCCTGAGGAAAAGGACTTGGGGGTGTTGGTGGATGAGAAGCTCCACGTGAGCTGGCAATGTGTGCTGGTAGCCCAGAAAGTCCCCCACATCCTGGGCTGTATTCACAGCAGCGTGGCCAGCAGGGTGAGCGGGGGGATTCTGCCCCTCTGCTCCACTTCTGGGGAGACCCCCTCCACCCCAGTGCTGCCTCCAGCTGTTGGAGGGGGGCCAGAGGAGGCCACGGAGATGCTGGGAGGGCTGGAGCCCCTCTGGAGCCCCTCTGCTGTGAGGACAGGCTGAGAGAGTTGGGGGGGGTTCAGCCTGGAGAATAGAAGGCTCCGGGGAGAACTTAGAGCCCCTTCCAGTCCCTAAAGGGGCTCCAGGAAAGCTGGGGAGGGACTACTGATGAGGGAGTGGAGCCACAGGATGAGGGGGAATGGTTTTAAACTGAAAGAGGAGAGATTTTGATGAGATAATATGAAGAAGTTCTTTACTGTGAGGGTGGTGAGACCCTGGCCCAGGTTGTCCAGAGAAGCTGCTGCCCCATCCCTGGAGGGTTCAAGGCCAAGTTGGATGGGGCAGTTTTGTGCCTGGGAGAGGGGCTGTGTAGGCTGTTCTGAAATGACAGCAGATGAAAACACCCAGAGTGATCTGGGATGGCAAGTGAGATGGAGCAAGTACTGTATCTCTGGGACAGGCTGGCTGAAAGGGGATTTTGTGATCAAACCCATTTCTCTTAGACAAATTGTTTTATTTCGACAAACTGTTTCCTCAGTCTCCGTGTTTGGAGCAGGTGGGGAAATCTTGTTTATCTTCAGTCTAAATCCTCATCCTTGCACCACAGCAAGTCCACTTCACGGGGACTTTTTAATACTTGGTTTCATTTCCATGAGTGGATCTATCTCAGCTTCACTTTTGGCAGTTCTTACTTTTCTGACCTCCACGATGAAACTTCCTCGGCTGAGCGAGCTGTCCATAGAGATGACAAAAAACCTCTGGGACTTCCCCTGCTCTCAGCCAGGGAATGTGTGAGTTTGTGGAGCTGAAAAGAAGGGTTCCCTTCCCTACTATTTGGGTATGTGAGGGATTTACTGCATCTATTTGCCAAAAGTGGGTTTGTTAGCAGGATGCCTGAGTCAGAGTAAGAAAAATGGCTGGAACAACTCACTACCTGTGGAAGAAAATGACTTAAACCTCATCAGCTACAACTCAGCATCCTTGACTCGGGGCTTAGCTCCTGCATGCAGCTTTGGAACTTTTCCCCTTATGAATCACCCCCTTTCTGCAGCCGCTTTAAGCTTTGACATCAAATTGCATAAATCTCCTGCTAAAGTCCGTGATTTTCCCAGTGCTGGTAAAGGAAGAACATTAATTACCTGAAATTGTCTGTGCTCCACTGAGGTACAGCATTTGCCTACAGCAAAGCTGATGTTCTGGTACGAAAGTGATTCTAGCAGATGCCTTCCCTTCCTCTTTACTGTTACCCACACTTCTTAAACTATCCCTTCCCGCCGCACCCCTTGGCATAAAACCCCCCGAACTTTTTGATTAATCAAGATACAAATTGCGCTCCTGGGAGAGAAAAAATATCTCTGTGCCTTGATAAAAAAAGACAAACCCAAACAACCCCACACCTTGCTACCCTCCTGCAGTCTGGCCTGTGGGCTTCAACAGGCGTGCGATGGACTGAGACCCGACGAATTGCCTCCTCTTCCGCTGCAATACAGCAATGCATCAAAGATGCAAATCCTGCCCGGTGCTGCGGCTCCTTTCCAGGATATTTGCCCAAGGGAGCCAAGCAGCTGCCTGCTGGAGCCTTTGATAGTTTTAGCTCTGAAAATCTGTTATTCATACATGCGCACACACATGCCGAACCAAGGATTAATTTAGCTTCAAGGATGCGTAAGGATGTTCCGATGCTCTTCGAAACATGAGAGGAATCACCAGCTGAAGAAATAAGACACGATTGGGGTCGGCTTTGGAGAGGAGCAAAGTGTGATGTCTACAAGGTGTCTCTTCTCTTTGTATTATTGTCTTTCTGAGAAGCCATCAGTGCGAGCATGATGTCTGTGCTTCATTATCCCTGTGATGGAGCGAGATGGAGAGTTACCCACTCCTTCCAAGCCTTCATTTCTATGTCTTTTCCCGAGATCCCTAAACCTTTCACATGTTTTCTCAGACAACACGCTTTCAGGAGTGCCTTACTCATAGAATCATAGAATGGTTTGGGTTGGAAGGGACGTTAAAGATCTTCAAGTTCCAACCTCCCTGCCCTGGGCAGGGACACCTCCCACCAGATGAGATTACTCAAAGCCCCATCCAGCCTGGCCTTGAACCCCTCCAGGGATGGGGCAGCCACAGCTTCTTGGGGCAACCTGTTCCAGTACCTCACCACCCTCACAGCACAGAAGTTCTTCCTGAGGTCTCATCTCAATCTCCCTTCTTTCAGTTTAAGACTGTTAACCCTCATCGTATGGCTCCACTCCCTGATCAAGAGTCCCTTTTTATCATTTCTGGAGCCCCTTTAGGGACTGGAAGGGGCTCTAAGGTCTCCCTGGAGCCTTCTTTTCTCCAGGCTGAATCCCCCCAACTCTCTCAGCCTGTCCTCACAGCAGAGGGGCTCCAGCCCTCAGGTCACTGTAGAAGAAACACATCTTCACACATGCACACAACTGCAGGGTGTCCATCCAGACACAGTTCATGTGCAGTGCACGCATCTAGAGATAATAGTGAGTTTTTCACACTCCGTGGCTGGTCTGCTTGAGTACCTCAATGTTTACTTCACCTGTTCATACTAGTCCCTGGTATTATTACCTCCATTTTACAATCAGACACCAGCAAAAACAGAAGAAACCACAGAATCACAGAAAAGTTGAGGTTTGAAGGTACCTCTGGAGGTCATCAAGTCCAACCCCAACATTTGAAGTAATGAAGAAGTACCGGCTGAGTAGATCGTTACATCCCTGAGTCCTTAGTCACACCACTGGGAAAGCCTCTAAGGCGTTGCATAACAATTTGAGAACAAGTGGCTCCCTAACGATGAATTATGAGAACAAATGGAGGTTGTTCCCACCACCCTGTCCCATGTATCTTCAAGGACTGCCCCTTGTTTTGTTAAGGCCCCAAAATCTTGCTCTCCATCCTTTACCTTCCTGCAGTGCTTAGTGTGCTTCCCATCACGGAGCTTCTCATATGCCCCATTGATGTCTCACCATATTCGAGTGGTAGGTGTGGAGCAGAGAGGTGGGGAAAGCGTGAGCTGGAAGGGTGTGTGAGAAAGGGAGACTTGGAGAACTATGTGAAAGGGCTGTATTCTTGGAGCTGAAAAGGAGAAGGACAGAGCAGAGCTCCCTCCTGGCAAGAATCCTGCTCCATCTGAGCACTGAGAATTGTTTAGCTGATAAGAGAGGGGCAAAACAGGCCAGAGCAATGAGAGAAAATGGCTGATGCTGCTGTCATGCTGGTGCCCTCAAATAATCAGCGTTCACAGCACGTTTCAGGGCTGAAGGAGTAACTTTGGGTGTGAAGCACTTGAGGAGACGATGAGACCCTCACAGCACAAATGAGAATAAATTTTAAAAAGCCTATGTTGGGTCCTCTGGCCTCGGGTCCTTCCTGTCAGGACAGATGAGGCTGGCATCTTTCTGTAAAAGCTTTTCGACCTTCCAATGCATCCTTTTTAATTCATCAATAAAACCCTATTTATTTGATCATCTGAATTTCCCTGAAATCCTGATTTCCCCAGAGCATCTTGCTAAGAGTGCAAAACTAAAGGAAAAAAAA
>VXBJ01000775.1:0-13559 GCA_013400055.1 Nycticryphes semicollaris | reverse complement strand
AAAGGAGAAAGCATTAGTACTTTTCTCTTTAATGAGTTCATTTGCTGGCGTTCAACTCACAGATTTGCTATTAATGTTAAATTAGCTGGTTAAATTAGCTAATTATGTAAAATGTGTACAATACTCTCCATTTGGGACAACTGGCAAAGAAAGGCTACTCAGTTAAACTGGTGAAGAAATGACTCTTTAAACCAAACGCACTAGAATTACTGGAAACCTTCAAATCAACTGGACAGCGGCCTCTGCCCAGTATCTTGATGAGTGAAAAGGCCACGTGTTTTTGAGGGAGCTGGGTTAATATGCCATGTATTTTACACTTTCCACATGCATAGCTATAGATTGTGTATATGTTTGCACTTACTTTGCACATGTAAGTAAATGGGAGAGTCCCTCTTAGTCCTGTGTCATGGGGCACTCAGGAATTCTGGATTCACTGCCTGGCTCTGCCACCACCCTGTGGCCTGAACTTGGGAAAGTCAAAGGTACTTTGCTCTTCTGCTGCCCCAGGAGTCTTTTCATAGAATCATAGAATTTCCTAGGTTGGATTGGACCCTTCAGATCATCAAGTCCAACCATCAACCTAACTCTGATAAAAAAACATCATGAAACTATGTCCCTCAGCACTACATCTGCCTGGCTTTTAAATACCTCCAGGGATGGTGACTCTACCACTTCCCTGAGCAGCCTGTTCCAAGGCTTGATAACCCTTTCAGTATAGAAATTGTTCCAGATACCCATCCTAAACCTCCCCTGGTGCAACTTGAGGCCATTTCCCTTGTCCTGTTACCTGTTCCTTGGGAGAAGCGACCACACACCCCCCAGGGAGTTGTAGAGAGTGAGAAGGTCTCCCCTCAGCCTCCTTTTCTCCAGGTTGAACACCCCCAGCTCCCCTCAGCTGTTCCTCACAAGATTTGTGCTCCAGACCCCTCCACCAGCTCCGCTCCTCTTCTCTGGACACGCTCCAACACCTCAATGTCTTCTTTGTGGTGAGGGGCCCAAAACTGGACCCAGCACTTGAGGTGCTGCTGGCCACACTGTTCCTGATACAGGCCAGGGTGCCATTGGCCACCTGGGCAAAGTACTTGCTCATATTCAGCTGGCTCTCGACCAACACCTCCAGGTCCTTTTCTGCTGGGCAGCTCCAGCTACTCTTCTTCAGGCCTGTAGCATTCATGGGGTACTTGTGACCCAAGTGCAGGACCCAGCACTTGGCCTTGTTGAACCTCATTTCCCATTTTGATTATCAACTCTTCAGGGTTGGGCATGTGTCTCTGGTCAGGGGACACCAGCACAGCATGGTACAGTGATTTAAAGATGCTGAAATGGGTGAAACTAGAAACCAGAGCAAGGAGATCCACATTGGACAACTGCTAACCCTAATTAGCTCTGCAGAGAAAGGTTAGTCAAAGCTAAATTATGCATATCTGCCTGCACGATGTCATTTAGATACCTGTTTTTCACACAGCAGCGTGGACATCTACACCTTACCCAAACTCACTGCCATTATATATGGCATATAACACAATAATATTATTTTATACACAATAGTATATTCTGGGCACCCACATGTTTCACTGACACCTTGCAGATCTTTGAGTCGTTCGCTTGAAGCTCACATCGTCAAAAAATGTGGAGTGACATGACTATGATATATTTGGGGGAAATGGGGCTCCTAAAGCCAGAACAGTTCCCTCTGAAGTGGGCAAAAAGCATTTCCAGAGCAGCAGAAAGGGGCTTTTAGCTTAGGCAAGTGCAGCCAAATACAAGTCAACGTTGTTCTTGGAGTTAAGATGCCGATGAAAATGACTCGCTGTACCCCTCGGTGTCTTTTGCGTTCAGGCATGATACAGAACTTTCTTTGACTGGCATTTGTTGACATTTTAGCATAAATTTACACTTTTTGAAGTCTGCGAAAGCCAGCAAATCTCATTAAAAAACAATATTGATACACCGTTGTGCCACCTTGCCCGGGATGCAAATTCAGTTTCTCCTTGTTGTTTCTCCCTGTTGAGCAAACATATGTCATGGCCTTTGAATATGAAACTGGCAGATGTCTAATTGACCTGAATAAATTGCCAGCATATACCAGAACGGGTCAATGGAAGGTTTTAGAATCCCCCCACCAAATTTTAATCAAAACTAATGAGATAAACAAGTGAATGCACGGCTGAGGTATGTGGTGCAGAAAATGCTGAGAAGCTCTGCATCTAGAACCACGGGTGATAAATTCAAACACAATTTTCTCTTCCTGGAGATCCAGAGAACTGTGCTGGCTGCATGGCAGGGGGAAAGGTTGAAGCAGAGCAATCTAAGAAGTAGTCCAGGTAGACCTCATCCTGAATTTCTTTCCCATTCTAGTGGGGGGGTGTCCCTGCCCATGGCAGGGGGGTTGGAACTTGAAGATCTTTAATGTCCCTTCCAACTCTAACCATTCTATGATTCTATGAATGATTTCTTTCACTGAAGGGAATGGTCCTAGTTAGGAAGAAAGTACTGGGGATGGATCTGTCATCATGAAATGAAGCTTCATCAAAGATCTGAGCCAAAAAATCCACTAAACCCGAGAGGACAGAAGTCCTTTGCTAGTTGTGACCTGTCTGCACTTGGAGAAGAGCCAAAACCAGACATAACACAAATGACGTTGTTAGATTTTTAATTCCTCTTTAGCTACTTCCCAGCATGATGGAATGTGCCCTCCCAGCCCAGAATGTCCGAATGCAGATGTAGCTAGAATAGATATTTGTAAAAGAAGCAGGGCACCGTTGAGTCTTAATATCAGACATGGCAGAAAAACTTCTGTTGCCATCGTGTGAGGAAGGAATTGGATCTTGTGTACGAGTAGAAAGATCAGGGGAAGGCAACATTCTCAGTTGCACCCTCGGGAACAGACAAGGGAGTGCTGCCCCAGGGCTGCCCAATGCATTTAATTCTTTTATGCCCAAAAAATAGGTACTGGCACCAACAGCCCCCACTGCAGTCCTGGGAGACTGGTGTGACACACGCCCCCCAGCTCTTTGCAGTTTGCTTTAGGCAGTAAAAATTTGTGGGTGTGTGTAAGGGATAATAGAGGATGGTCCAGGTGAGACACGATGGGAACTTACTAGTGAAGCCAAACCCAGGATATGTGCCAAGAGAAAACAGGGAACTTGGTACTGTTGCTGCTCGACTATCAAGAGAACCTTGAGAATCTGACCTTCAAAGTAGAAAACAACAAAAAACAGGGAGCGACAGGATGGGAAGCTGCTGTTAGCAAAGGCAGATCGTGAGCCTGGTGAGACTCACTGTGTGTGCTGGCCACACATGCAGCGACCCTAGCTGGTATTTTTCCACTCGATCCAGTGCAGGATATAAGGGGGGGCTGTCTTGGGACGCTGGAGAGAGAAAGAGCACTCTTTGAAGATACAGGGGACACCCTGAAGGTGCTGTGTCTACCTCCCTTCACCATACTGATGCGTCTTCTTGTTACCCCCCTGCTCAGTGGTGCTGTTATGATCTCTGGGTTGGTACGACTCTCCTAAGTAATATTTGGGATGGTTGGGAACGGCTTATAAGTCTTCCCAATAAAACTAAGTTAACTGTCTTTCTTTGTGTGAGCTTGTGTTTGTACATTGGAATCTCTCTACAAAGAACCTGTTACGGGGTGTCAGAGTCCTCTCAGTGGAAGGGTTCATCAATGAAGAACCATGGATGATGAACCATGTCATGGGTGGCGGGATTGTCATTAATGCAATCATCAGCTCTTCCACAAAATGTTTGTAGCGACAGCATAATAGAGGAATATAACAAATTATGACCTTGAGTGTGTGGACCTGGGGCATGACACCATCTTCTCACCACCCATCCCTACTTAGAGCCACCAGCTGTAGGCAATTCAGCCAAGACCAATGCTTTTTCTTGCTACAGCAAGACCTAGTTGTGCCAGCACCATTGTGCAAAGCACTGTACAAACTCAGGATGTGTTTGCTATCTGCCTGGAGGAGTTTATGGTCTCCACCAGCAACCCACAGGACAGGTCTGGATCTTTCAAAGGTACTATTAAGGGCAATGCTTTTCTTATTGTTGTGCTCCATCCCTGACATGTTGGGTCTGGCTCTTGCTGTAGCTGGTGAGGTCTATAAGGAATAGTCAATGAGGTCAGCACATTCTGTGCAGCTTACACACATGGATCTCACAAAAATACAAGTTTCCACCTAATATTTCTAGCTGCCAACAGTGGATTTGGCTTTTGAAATGAGGCTGAAAGACCTAAAGGAGTAGTTACGGTTTTTATGACTTTTGGTGCAGACAACAGTTATGGACTAGGGCCTGCTCATACTGAACCTTTAGCACTATGTAAATACACAACAAATGTGCCAAACTGGCCATAATGAAACTGTTGAACCTTGAAGCATTTATTGTTTGGGCAGGTACTCTGAAAATTTAAGACTTCAGTTTGAGGTTTACATCATGTTCAAAAATGCCCTGCTTTGGGCCCTCAACTTCCAAGGAACTCATCCAAGCCTTCATATTTTACTAGATAATGTGATTTTAGAGTGGGTAATACGTTGCAGAAAGAGAGCAAAAGAAAGAGGAGCAAACAATCATTGGGTTTTGTCATCATGATAGACCTCAACTTCGTCCATCTGTCTGTTTGACCAGTGGAATATGAGTTCTGCTCCACAAAAAGTTACAGACTGGCATGGGGTGAGAGGGGGCCAGATTGATATATTTGCTCTATCAACAATGACATGGATAAACAACTAATCAGTGCAAGCCAGTTATGGACAGGTACAGGTTCACACAAAGAGAAAAGTCCAGTCCCAATGAAGTAAGTAGATAATTCAGGCAAAATTAAGTAGAGGTGGAGAAACAAATGCGTGGGGCAATGTAGGTTCTTCCTTCAGAGCCCATAAGACATCAGTACCCAAGAAAGGAAGAGGACCCAGGAGTCCTGCACTTGAGGTGATGTGGGATGAATCCTGAAGATGTTCTGGGAAGCAGGAGATGACTGGACCAGCATCTCAGCTGAACTCAGGCTACTCTGTGTAAAGGGGGAGCTTTTGGCAAATTTCCTCAGGTTTAAGTGAAGGTAAATTTGCCATTTCATCAGAGTTTTTCTTTCCGTTGCAGGGTTTTGTGATATAAGCAAGCAAATGCACAGCAAGATGAAATACCCTTTGAGCCTGCTGGGAAAATTTGCATCAACTTCTGACCACAAAGCCCAGGAGCTGCCGTGTGAGTTGAATGCGCCTTTGGGAAATTTAATCACATCCTTTTTGTCCCGGCTTCCAAAGCAGAAAGAAAAGTCGGGTGAATGACAGGAATCTGCCAGGTTTCAAGAGGGAAGCCAGGAGCTGGGAGAAGGTAAAGAGTATAAATGTGGGTGTTTTGTGTTTCCTGCATTATTGCTGCATTAGATGTGTCAATCCGCCACAGTAACTCAGAATGCGGGGAGACAGCGTATTCAGATTTAGCAAAGCCCATTACATTTGCAAAGACTCAGGAGAGATGTCCCAGCAAGACAGTGATGTAATAACTACAAGAAAATGTATTTTCAAAAAGATAGGCCCTCAGCTAAACTGTATGCACCAGGGGATCTCTCTGCAGAAAGCCTCAGTTATTACTTTCTTAAAATCCTTATTACATTTCCAGCTCTATAAAAACTGAGTAATTACTGTCTTCAATTACCTCTTGGCGCCAACTCGATTAATGTCCTTTACACCAATTGCTTTTTGAACTGTTGGAGAGAAAAGATGAGCTGGGTCAACTCTATAAATGGTCTTTGCAGTGTCTTGTTAGCTTAAAAGTAGAGACGTGTGTTTTGGGGGAAGGATCATCACTTGATTGCTCTGAGGAGGTGTAATGGATGGACTGGGGTCCAAAATTTGGGTGATTTCAGTGGATCAGCCATTCGAGGTGGTTTCTTCTTTCTCTTTCCCTGCAAACGCCCTTGCTCTAAACCCCTGGGATCTAGGCTAGAGAGATGGCACTAAGTGGGAGGATCGATGGTTGTCTGTACTGGCTTTAATAATTAAAGGTATTGAGCCATTATTTCTTGGATCAACGAACAGGGCTAACAGGTCAGTCATCCTGGCCTTGTTAATTGATTATTTTTCAACAGACAACAGTAGGGTCAGGGGGCTTTACTGACCTGCTCTCCCGGGTCGTGGTATAAACAACTGCTGATTGGGACCATCTGGCCACGGTTTGGCTCAGGCCATTTGTTATCCTCAGCAGGAAAATACTTTTCTCCTCCAGTAGAAGGGAGCGGTGTGTTAGCTCTGAGCTGTTGCCGCCCTGGAGCAGGACCCTGCATGGTGGAACAGGACAGAAGGTAGTATCTGCTGCTGGTAGAGTTGTCTACTACCTTGGGATCTTGGCCTTCAACCAGGCCAAGTACAAGGTCTTGCACCGGGGACACGGCAATCCCAAGCACAAATACAGGTTGGGCAGAGAATGGCTGGAGAGCAGCCCTGAGGAGAAGGACTTGGGAGTGATGGTGGATGAGAAGCTCAGTGTGAGCCAGCAGCGTGCACTGGCAGCCCAGAAAGTCCCCCACATCCTGGGCTGTATCCACAGCAGCGTGACCAGCAGGGTGAGGAGGGGATTCTGCCCCTCTGCTCCACTCTGGGGAGACCCCCTCCACCCCAGTGCTGCCTCCAGCTCTGGGGCCTCAGCACACGAGAGACATTCTTTGTCAGGAAGTGTAGCCATAGGACAAGAGGTTATGGTTTTAAACTGAAAGAGGAGAGATTTAGGTTAAATCTCAGGAAGAATTTCTTTGCTGTGAGGGTGGTGAGACCCTGGCCCAGGTTGCCCAGAGAAGCTGTGGCTGCCCCATCCCTGGAGGGTTCAAGGCCAGGTTAGAGGGGGCTTTGAGCAACCTGGTCTGGTGGGAGGTATCCCTGCCCAGGGCAGGAGTTGGAACTGGATCATCTCTAAGGTCCCTTGCAAACCAAACCATTCTATGATTCTATGATCTGGTATTTCATTATAATCTTGAATTTCTGTCTTGTGGCCCAAGTAATTTTAAGACTCACGTACGTGCTGTGAATAGCTGGGAAAATGCTGGGAAAATCAGCCACTTGTCTCCTGCTTTAGCATCCAATGCTGATACTGGTTCAGTGAGGCAAACCCAGGCATTTGCTGAAATCTCAGGCAATGATCTGGAAGGGGGTGGAGGGAAGGTGGGAGAGGGCCACAGCCACTTGACAAGCATTGGGGATGCTCCTAAATGACTCAACCTGTTCTATGAAACCACACTCTGCCCCACGGAGCCCCTTTCCCAGCCCTGATGACATTTGGCAACAGGCTGGGAGAAAGCTGAGCCTAGCTCCTAAAAACAGCAAAAGCATTAGGTCACCTGGATGTCTACTGGCTCCTTCCCTCAACACATCAGGGAGTGATCCATGGACCACTTCCAGAACCCAGGTTGAGTCTTTCCCTCACATCACAATCTTCCTTATTCCTTGTAAAATCAGTTAAGCATTTGTCTTACCTTCCTGGTCCTGGCATTTCTGGGGGCCCATCTCTTCTCTAAAGGTTTCCACACTGCTGGCTGCTTCCTCCAGCTCCAGGGCGCCACATGGACCAGTCTGTCCCCTGTAGTGCAGCCCCACGTGGATGTCTCCAGCCAAGGACCCTAATGTTTTCTGCCAGCTGAATTTTGAAGTCTCTTGGGTCAAGCTCTTCAAAGAAACCAAGCTGCCGGGCCTTTGTAACCTCTAGGGTCAATCACCACTAGCACTAATTGGGGGGACACTGCGTTCTAAGCGCTCCAGCATTTCTGCTGTGTCTCGGACAGGGTTTGCAGCTGGCACTGAGCATCACATTGTGGATGCTACCCTACTCTCTGTCCCCCCAGACAGCTATTTGAAGCTCTCACAGGCGTATCTCCATGGTCTGCAGCCACTCTCTGATTGCAGCGTAAATGTTTCTGTTATAATACAAGCCTTGGAGACATATTCCAAAAACCTGTCTCCTCCTCCTCCCGCTGGTTTCCACATGGCAGGAGAAGTTTAGCCTAAAAAGGGTTTTGCAGTCCCCAAGGATTAATGTTGTTTTGTAACACCAGATCCAGAGACGAGTTGCCAAAGGTCGTCTTTGCGTAAAGGATTTTCAAGCGGAGACAATCTGAAATTTGCTCCTTGGGGCACAGTAAAACAATCCCCAGCAGAAGCATATTCTGTGCTTGGGTTTCATCTTATGATTTCACCTGTCTCTATTTTGATAGCGGGGTCTTGGTGTTTAACTCGAAGCTCTCTTGTGCACTGGCAACGTTCTCGTTCCTTTGTCAGGCCCCCAGCTCTACTTTCCTAATCAAGGTTTTCTTCGTCCCTCCTTCTCAACCAGAGTTTTCTTTCTTTTCCTATGATACCTGCATGAGTTTGAAGCACTGGTATTTTACAACCCAGATCTTGATTATTTTTTTTCCTTAATTTCTTTTCCTTGTTTTAACACAGGACCCTGGTGAAAGTATATATACTACTGTCTTTCTGCTCTCCCAATTAACACAGGCAGGGTAAGATCTTCACCACCAGGGTTGGCAAAATGGCATATTTCACTGCAGAGAAAAAAAAATGTATATATATGTTTTTAAAAAATAGCAGATTTAAATATTAGGGAGCTATTGTAAAGGAAAAGCCAAGGTGCATAACAAGGCATACTCATGTCCTTTCCCTGTTGTTCCTTAACAACATGGAAGCTACTGCCTCAAGCTTAAATCAGCTTTTTGGCTGGGTTTTGCAATTCAAAGAAGAACTTCAGCCTAGGACTGGAGAAACCATCTCATCTTTCTCTCTTCTGAGGCCTTTCAGACCTCGGTGTGGGGTTGGAAACTGTCTGGGAGGTGAGGGGTTTGAAGCACGGCTTGAGGCAGGGCAGGGATGAAGGCTCTAACCCCTGTGCCAGAGCCAGGAGGCCACTTCTCCCTTTGACAGGGGTTCATCCAGGTGTGCATTGGATAGGTAAAGGATAATGCAACATCAGGGTTTTTTAAGTGAGAGACAGAAAATTGCTTCTTTCTGGGTGAGAACAAGGGCACTGAGGAGCTCTGCTGGAGTAAAGACGCTTCTGAGACGCAAAATGAAAACTTTATGTACCAAGGGACAGTTACTGGTGAAAACATCAGCATTTAAAAGAGCCTGGGGGGCACTCTGAAGAAGAGAATTTTGCTGCATCCCCAAGGTCCATCGTTGTGCCTGAAGCCACGCAGGGAGATCACAGAGAGGAGAGAGCTGGACCTGTGTTATCAGAGGTTTCAGGTGCGTGCCATGCTCCCTGTCGATTTGCCGTGCTGCTCCCCTGGTGATCCTCGCTGGCTCCAGGCTGTTTTCTGTATTCACTGCTTTTTCTCAGCTCAGGGAGAGCTGAGCATCTGGGAACAGCGTGGAAACACGGGGAAAGAGTGAAGCCAAACAAAGGGAAAAAAATAAAAACCAACAACCCCCCCCACCACCACCTCTGGATTTTGTTTTCATTCTGCAGCTTGTTGATTCATATTTCAAGCTGTGGTGGGGATAAAATGCTCATAGATATTCTAGTCCCTTCCTGCCTCCGTGGCAGCAGGGGAGCGTTGTCTTTGTTAAGACTGAAGGCAGAAATACACCGAGGAATCTATCTACCCCCTTGGCTTTTGCTGCCGTCACATCCCGGCAACTTCTTGGACCCACTGAACTAAAACCACTTCAGACAAATGGTTTCTTACTGAAAAGGCAGCAGCAGTTTTCCAAAGGTTCCAAAATTTACTGAGCTTGTAATGACCGCAGCCAGTCGCCGAGACTGTGATTGAGAGATCAAGATGTTCATAACCCAAGGCTACGCACTTATTGGTTTTTCCTTTGGAAAAATGAAAGTGAGTATCTGTTATATCTTCTCCGGTTCCTTTTTAGCTCAGTGAGAAAAGCACACGACAAAGGCTGTTCTGGCCTTTTCATCTCTTTTCTTATCCTCTGAATTCATGATCTATGGCTGGCTTCTATAATCCCCTGGTTGTGGTCTGGCCAGCCTGCTCCCTGGAGTGGTGGCCCACAGTGACCCATGAGGCCATTTTGCTCCTAATAAGAAAAATTTCAGAAGAACAGAAATCTAGTATGAATATTTCTTCTCATCACGTGTCCAGGTTCTGGATTTGTGGATAAGGCTCAGAGAGATTCCTAGCCAGATTTGTTAAGTCATAGAATCATAGAAATGTAGAAGTGTTTTGGTTGGAAAAGACCTTTAAGATCGTCAGGTCCAACCATCAACCTAACACTGACAAACCCCGCCATTAAACCATGTCCCTCAGCACCATGTCTGCTCAGATTTTAAATACCTTCAAGGATGGTGAAGGCAGCCTCTTCCAAGGCTTGACAACCCTTTCAGTGAAGAAATAATTTCTAATATCCATCCTAAACCTTCACCGGAGCAACTTGAGGCCATTTCCTCTTGTCCTATGGCCTGTTCAATGGGAGAAGAGACAGACCCCCCTGGCTACCTCCTCCTTTCAGGGAGCTGTAGAGAGCAAGGTCTCCCCTCAGCGTCCTTCCCTCCAGGTTGAACACCCCCAGCTCCCTCAGCCTCTCCTCACAGGACTTGTGCTCCAGCCCCCTCACCAGCTCCATTGCCCTTCTCTGAACATGCTCCAGCACCTCAATGTCTTTCTTGGACTGAGGGGCCCAAAACTGGACCCAGCACTCAAGGTGCAACCTCACCAGTGCCCAGTACAGGGGGATGATCACTTCCCTAGTTCTGCTGGCCGCACTACTCCTAACACAGGCCAGGATGCTGTTGGCCTTCTTGGCTACCTGGGCACACTGCTGGCTCATATTCAGCCAGCTGAATATGTCACCCAACATATTGTTAACCAACACTCCCAGGTTCTTTTCTACTGGGCAGTTTTCCAGCCAGTCTTCCCCAGGCCTATACCGTTCATGCATGGGGTTGTTGTGACCCATGTGTAGGACCCGGCACTTGGCCTTGTTGAATCTCATACCAAGTCACATGTGTTAGTTAGGAGATGCAAAGAGTTTGCCTTCTGTTCCTCCAAAGCCATGTTTATATATCATGCAGTTTTATCTTAAGTCCCCATTTTTCTGTGAATATCGAGGATACCAGAAAAGGTTGTTGAATCCTGGGGATGTGGCATACGTAATATGAAGGTCTTGTAGTGGGTTGACCATTCATTTAGCCTGCAATGTTCTTCACATCACACAGCCTCAGATTACGTGGTTGCATGGAGGAGTCGCAGGCACAGGGATAAAAGAAGGTTGAGAGGTCTGGGGATCTTCTGGCACAGTAAGATCAAATGGCTGGAGACTTGGGCAAGACAAATTAAAACAGGGCGCATGGGAGACAATTTTTATCAGAAGGACAGGCTTCTACTGGAGCAGGTTATGATGGGACTGGCAGACCTTCAGCAAGTTTTTCTGATGGGTAGGTTTCTGCAGGACTCACTGCAGGAAGTCCCCTGGTCTAAGTTATGCAAGAAGTTAGATAAAGTCAAGATGGTGTTGACCTCTCACCTTAAGAGCAATGAAACCAATGCAAATTCCACAATTTACATTTCAAACTTCACTGAGGTGTATTTTATTAACCTGCTTAATTATGCTACATAAATCTCCACTATGCTCAGGTTAAAATGTGGCCTCTGCCTGATGAGTTAATAATTTAAATTGATGAGACACACAAGATTAAGAAGGAAAAAGATGTAATACAGGTGCCAGCAGCACAACGATTTGTACACTGAAGGTGTGTCTTTATGATTTTAAAAATATCAATGGTGTTTTGTTGAAGGGATTAGTAAAATGTAAAGATGAAGGAGTAGAAGAAAGGCAGGAAATGAACTGGAGAGGAATGGGGAATGGAGGGTAGCAGTGAAGGCCTGATGAAAGATAGCAAAGGAAGCAGCTTTGGATGGTCTTCAGCACCTGAATGGTTGTCTCCAGCACTTGTTGTGACAGATATCTATTAGTTTGTGACACATATCTATTTGTTGTGCTGACCTAATATTTCACCAGATCCCTGGAGCTTAATACCCGTTGAAATGTTTTTCTCCTCCAAACCTAAAAAGATCATAGGATAAAATGATATTGCATGGATGGTAGGGCTTGCCTTTCCTTCCTAAAGGGGAATTGTTAAAAACCAACACTGGTCACACTACTGGCATCTTTAAAGTAGAGATAATAAGATATTTTACTTAATTTTATCACATTACATTTCGTTTTATAGATGTACAGTAGATTACACTTCATTTTCTTGCTGAGCACTTAATATTACTTTACCAGACTTTAAATGGGAATTACAAAACCTCTGCTGCATCATTTGGAAATTACTTACACCACCGTATCCAGGAACTTTTCATGTGCACTCACAGCTTAAATTCTTGTAATGCATTAACACAGATCTCCAAGAGACCCATCATCCTTTTCTTTTCAAAGACCACTTGGACCCAACTTCCATAAGGTTACGATGATGATCTGGCTTTAGGCCACTGACATCTCTTAATTCACCACCAGGTCTTTTGGTGCCTGCAAGATCATTGGTGAAACAGTACAAAGTTCTGTGAGCTTCCAGTACATCTGGAGTACTGGGTCCAGTTCTGGGCTCCCTGGTTCAAGAAGGCCAGGGAACTGCTGGAGAGCATACAGCAAAGGTCCATGAAGATGATGAGGGGACTAGAACATCTCTCTGATGAGGAAAGACTGAGAGACTTGGGTCTTTTTAGTCAGGAGAGAAGGTTGAGGGGGGATCTCATCAGCACCTCGAAATACTTCAAGGGTGGATATCAGAAGGATCTTTTTCAGTGATGCCCAGTGACAGGACAAGGGAGAACGGGCACAAACATGAACATAGAAAGTCCCATCTAAACATGAGGAGGAACTTCTTTGCTTTGAAGGTGGCAGAGCCCTGGAAGAGGCTGCCTGGAGAGTTGGCAGAGTCTCCTTCTCTGGAGACATTCAAAACCCACCTGGACACGTTCCTGTGGGACCTGCTCTGGGTGAACCTGCTCTGGCAGGGGGTTTGGACTAGATGATCTCCAGAGGTCCCTTCCAAGTCCTATTATTTTGTGATTCCATCCTAATGTGTCTCTCAAACCCTGCACTAATGGTGACGGAGTTGTGGGGTTTATCTGCAAGCATCTGTCTTGCTGATTTTGTCCTTCCTGCTGACAATAACAGAAAGAAATTAAAGACATCTATCTTCAGCCTTGTTCTGTGCCCACATAACACCACTGTACAATAAAGTTGATTTAAGTCTGTTCCTGCAGATTTGGTGCTTAAGTTAGCTCTTTATCACAGCGCTTTCATTGCTGCGGTGCCTGTAGCATCCTCACTCTTTGACTACCCACAAACACTTCCTGACACCAACTATTTGGGAATCACCATCACTGCCATCTCACAGATTGGTTACTATTGAACAGTTTTCTAGTTTGTGGCTGCTTGACGGGGTTGTCCAGAGATTTTAGATTCGTCCAGCCTGAGAGTCAGGTCAGTGACCACTTCTTCAGGGTTCATCTTGCTCACCAAACTAGACTATTTCCAAGGTGACAGGAGGTAACATTTCTGGACAAGGGGAAAGTCAACCCTTCTCCATCCCCTAAG
>VXBJ01000769.1:180082-205716 GCA_013400055.1 Nycticryphes semicollaris | reverse complement strand
TATATATATATATATATAATAATTCAGCCTGGGATGGTATTCCTTCCCTGATCATTGCTTACTTTGACAAATTTTAGTCTGTTCTTGGAGGTAGAGAAGCATTAGAAGGTTGCCAGAACAAGGAAATCAGAAGTGTATTGAAATTCTCTAACATTAAATCTTTTCAAGAGTGTCTCTGTTCTTTCAGCTGTGGGATCTGGCTGCTGGGAAGATAATGTTTGAGTTTACAGGACATACCGGCCCAGTAAACATTGTTGAATTCCACCCCAATGAATACCTTTTGGCTTCTGGCAGTTTTGACAGGTACAGAATGGGAAGGAGAAAGAAGGGAATTGTATATGTTGGTTCCCTTTCCCAGTGCCCTTTTTCTTAGGAATGCAGAAAATAGTAATGTCACACAACTCGAGCCTGACATCTTGTCAGCAGCACGTCACATCTGTGACGCACAGAATGTGGACAATTCACCTTCTTGTCTAAAATTGATGTTGCCTTCTGCCGCAGTAGAAAACAACTTGATAGCCTTGAGCATCTCACTGGTCCAGCTGACATTCTAACTGCACAGCTGGCTGCCTTGCTCAGCTGGCAGGGTGTCCTAGCTCTGGGTCAGCTCTGAATACCTATCTGTATTTAGAGCCTTTAAGTATCTGTGGCTGGATTCACAGATCTTGGCCAGACTAGCCTGTGTAGGTTCATCATATGTGCACAACAGCTAAAGTCATTCGAGCTGTTAGTGTATTATTTCAGTACTGGATTCTACAATGTATTTCTAGAGGGATTTAGTGATGATTTTCTTATTTTGTTGTGTCTACAGGACTGTTCGATTCTGGGACTTGGAGAAGTTTCAGGTTGTGAGCTGCATTGAAGAGGAGGCTAATCCTGTCAGGTATATTAAATTTGGCTGTGTGCTAGGCAGAGGCTAAAGACGAGGAAAAGGGATGATTTCCTGCAAGAGAGACTTTACTGGGGTGAAGTTTGGGCTTCTGGAGGTGTTGCAGAGATGAACAGCAGATCGGTAGGTTCATTGTTAGAAATGGGGCTAGAGGTGTTCAATGAAGTCAGGGATACAACCCTGGGGGACCTTGTGGGACTATGCAATGTTAGAAAGCTGTGCCTAATTCCCCACCTGCTGCTTTCCTCCCAGGTGTGTGCTTTTCAACCCAGATGGCTGCTGCTTGTACAGTGGCTTCCAGGATTCACTGCGTGTGTATGGCTGGGAGCCAGAGCGCTGTTTTGATGTGGTTTTGGTGAACTGGGGAAAAGTAGCCGACTTGTCTATCTGCAACAACCAACTGGTAAGCCACTGCTCCCAAGGAGCGGGGGAGGCAGCTGTGAAACATGTGATAAAATCCTCCTGCCTCCTTGCAGGCCTTCTGACCTTTGAGCTTATGTCAGACTGTAAGCAGCCAGGGCTCACAATGGGCCCAGCATTTAGACAGAGCTTGTGTGCTTTTGCTTTCAGCAGCCTCATTCTCCACTTCATACCTCTTTGGCTTCTAGAGGAAAGAACTGGTACTTGGTTTGACCAGTACTTAGAAACAGTGCTTGGGAAAAGTTTTATCATAGGCTTTCAGAAAACATTGGCAGCTTCAACTTGAAAAAACCAAAGCACTGAACTGAGAAACTCTCAAGTACAGTTGCTCAGGGTCACTCCATCATGCCTGCTCTCAAAATGGCTGGCAGGTACCCTTCTCCCTGGTGAATTACCTTGATGTTTTGCTCTGCAGATAGGAGTTTCTTTTGCACAAAGCACAGTCTCCTCCTTCGTTGTGGATCTCAGCAGAGTCACAAAGTCGGGTTCCATTCCTCATGGACTGATTAGGGACGACGAATCTCTTGTGCTGCCTACCCTCACAGGGTCCTCCCTTCGACGCATTTATGACAGACCCTCCACTAGCTGCAGCAAGCCACAAAGGTGAGGGGATTTGTTTGTTGAATTCCAAGATTTTAAGGAAATGTACAAGGAGCTTAGTGCTCTTGCTCTCTCTGATAGAGCCTGTGGTCTTGCTCTGACAGCATCTCTTTTTCCACAGCAGAGTGAAGCACAACTCGGAGAGCGAGAGGCGCAGTCCCAGTAGTGAAGATGACCGGGATGAGAAGGAATCAAAGGCCGAGATCCAGAACCCAGAGGATTACAAAGAGATCTTCCAGCCCAAGAATGCTATCTGTAAGTACCAGGTTTTATTGTGCTTTTGAGTGGTGTTTTGATTAGAGCTGAAGGTGCTAAACTCTTTCAGTAGAAGTGAGCCTTGGCTTACATAGAGGCTTCACCTGCAACTGGGAGAGTTTAGAAAACTTTTATTTAGTATTCTTTGCTTGGATGTTGAACCACAAATCATGTTGATAAACTGCTGGAAGGTGGCACCATTACTAGGGTGCAATGATGACTTGTCAAAGCCTGGCTCAGAATGCAGAGCTCTGTTGCAAGCATGCTGCCTTCCTGTCCTGATTAGGAACAACTGCTGTGTTACAGGATCTTTATTAGCTTAGAATTTTGATATGTATAAAATCAGCAGCCTCCATTAAAAAAGGAAAGGCAGAATGTTTTACTAAAGCAGAGATTGTTATTTAGGAGACATGGTGTAATGCCTGTATCTCATTTTTAAGGAATGAATAGTAGTAATTTTGATTTACTTACGTAAATCAATTTACCAAGAGGTGATTTTTTTTTTTCTAATATACATGTGACAGGGCTTTTATTGCGCTTCATGCTTCTACAGCAGCCATTAACTACACGGGTCACTTTTGTCCCTCCCATCCGTGAAGGCCAAAAGCCTTTGACTAAAGTCAACAATAGCGTCAAGGCCTGAAGAAGCTAACTCTGTCGCTGTATCACTGACTGTAGAGTTGTTGGAGATCCACCAGCTCCATGGTTTATTTATTGCTAATCTGTAGCCTTGGACTCTCCTTCGTTTGTTTGGTGTTTTTTGCTTTCCTCTCTTTTTGTAGGTCGAACTCCTCCTCGAAACAATGAGCCCTTTCCTGCTCCTCCTGAGGATGGTGAGTATGAAAATGACACCTTGGTGGGAATGGCGTTAATGGCCCTCAAAAGAGGGAGAGATGCACATCTGCAGAAATGACTGCTTGTAGTCTAACTGTACAGAATGTTTTCATATTCTCTTGAAAGAGGCAACCAGTTTCTGCTTTCCCACATCTTTTTCTCTCGGTAGAGCCTGTAACTGCAAAGGAAGCAGTGAAGCCTGGCCAAGTTGCAGATGTCCCGACCCCGTTGCCAAAGCAAGAACTTGTACGTACTGTATGATGTGTTAATGGCTGCTCATGCTCTCACTCTGAAAGATATGTGAGTGCTTGAGACTTTATGATTTCTAATCAAGCTGATTCCTTTGCTGAAGAGCAGTAAACATGCAGCTTCAGTCTTTGTCCTGCCATGTGTCTTGCCTGAGCAGTAGAATCAAAGACCAAGCCTCCAGTCGGGTGATGGTTCCATTGCTTTTGTTTGCTTCTTGCACTTGCAGTGATGTTTTTCATTGCACCTCAAAATTAGGTACTCTGAAGAGAACCAAGTGCCAAATTCCTGCAAGTGCTTGAGCTTGAGGCTGTTTTGTAGCCAAAATCACAAGCAGCTGACCAGGATACATTATACTGTTGTCTTTAGAATTTCCTCTTTGCCTTCAGGCTGGGCACCGCCCATTTCTCTAATTATAGATGCCGATAACAACGGTAGCACCTGGCATTTCTGCTGGGGCATCTCCCTGTTCTTTGCAAACCTTAATTACATCTTGGTATGTACCTGAGAGGTACTTTATTGCCTCTTAAACTATGCTAGCAAACTAGAGACTGCTTCTGCATTAAGTGAAAGCAAGTCAAGAAAAAGAGACATCAGACTAGGACCAGATTTTTGCTCCTAGAGCTTTTATCCCAATTTCTTCTGCAGCCTGAACCGGTTCAGAGGCCACCGATTGCCTCCTCAACTCCTTTGCCCAGAACAGAGCCATCGGTGATTCCTGCAGCCAGGAATGAGCCCATTGGCCTGAAGGTCTCTGACTTTCTACCAGTAAGTGTCTCTGGACAAAAGTTTCCAGCCAGTGTCTGTGTTGGGTGGCATCAGAGAAGGAGTTCTCTGAGATGCAGGACTCCAGCCTGCAGTTCTCAGTACTGAACAAGAACATGCAACCTCCTGTTCTCCCTCTGCACACTTGGTGCTTCCCCTGCTCGCTCACTCCCCCGTATCCCAACTGCTTTGCCTTGCAGTTCCTGTGGAATTAGCACCCCTGGGTTGCTGGAGTGACCGGCAATCGCCCCCATTGCAATTGACAGCAGCATTGGTCCATGCTCATGAAGAATGTGTTATCAAAGCAGAGGATAAGGGACGAGCCAAAGACACTTGAGCCATCTAGACAGTGATTCATTTAGAAAATTGGTGTCTGCCATTACACATGCGTAACTATTTCAAGAGTCTTTCTCTCCTGCATCTCAGAGGCCTCTTGGCCTTGCTCATGAGAGCGTTCCCTGTTCTGAAAAGGGAGGACCAAAGCATCCGTATGATACCAAACTCTAAATGTGAGCAGAGGAAGAGGGATTCCAATGTGCCTTTCTGTGCCACGCTGCTCTGTTATGCTTCTTCACTGGTGTCTGTAATTTCAGGCTGTGAAAAACCAAAGCCAGAATGAGCTTGTGGATGAGGAAGCCATGTCCCAGATCAGGAAAGGCCACGAGACGATGTGTGTGGTACTCACCAGCCGCTACAAGAATCTGGACACCGTGCGGGCTCTCTGGAGCACTGGTGACATCAAGGCAAGGATGTGGAGATATCTGGGGCTCCTGAGGGGAGTAGCTGAGCTGTGTTTTTGGCTTGTCTGGGGCTGATTCTGCCTCTCACAAAATGCAAGGTCTTGCAGCTTTTTGTCCCCAGGGGTGCACTGCGGAGTGCAGCTGTGTCCCACCTGTGGTTGGATTGTCACAAAGAAACATGGAGAAAACTTTCTCATGTGAGACGTATCTTCTCTTCCTTAGCCTACTCCACGTTTCCTCTACCTTGTGTTTGAAAAGTGGCACTTGATACTAATTGCATTAATGTAGCTGGTTTGAGCTTTGAGATGGATGACGACTTCTTCCCCTTCTCTCTCAGAACTCTGTGGACTCTGCAGTGGCGATCAATGATTTGTCTGTTGTTGTGGACCTCTTGAATATCGTCAACCAAAAAGCGTGAGTCCTGGGTGGGGGCAGCCATCTGGCTGTGCTCGGAGCCTGTGTTGTACCCACCATGTGTCCAGTGAGCGCTGGCAGTGGGTAATGCATCAGCCTTGTAGTCAGATCTTCACGTCTCTGGTGCCCGTAACTCCTGGAGTTGTGTGGGGCCTTTTCTGTAGCCAAATGGTGTCTTGCAAGGAAAATCAAAGTCTTAGCAGAACCACTTTATGAAGGCCTGAGTCAGTAAGTCAGAACCTGCCACTTTCTATCACAAGAGGGAGACAGTGAACTTGTTCAGTAAACTTGGTGCTTCTGCCTGGACTTTTTCACCAGAAAGTATTATTTATGTCGCCTCAGTCTCCAGTCTCAAAATACGTCCTTTTCTTTTCAGGTCTCTCTGGAAGCTGGATTTATGTACTATAGTCCTGCCGCAGATAGAAAAACTACTCCAAAGTAAATATGAAAGGTGAGGCCCTAATATAGCATGGTGTGTCTGGGGGAAAAGGAGGAGAGCCTCCTGGGTATTTTGTAGCTAAAAGAAAATACTGAAAACTCACAGCAGATCCAGTATAGTGCCAGTATGACACCTGGAAAAGAACAGTGGATTTGCCAAGCGTGTAAGGGAAAAGATATGGAAAGTATGCCTGGGCAAGAAGAGTGGGATATTGAGATTTGGGTGTAGGTGTGTTGGATTGAAGGCAGCTCTGGCAGCCAGGAGGGGTCAAATCAATGTAGAACAAGGGGGCTCTGTGCACTGATGGGAATGAAACTGTTGAGACAAAGGGAATGAAATCCTGCAGTAGCCTTGAGGTCACTTGGAAGATTAGCTGGTAAAAAAAAAAAAATGCAGCCTCTCTCTTAAGATGGAGTTTCTGCCTGCCCTTCCTACTGGGAGAGAGGCTTCAGATGAGTCACAGAACATCTCTGCTCTTGAACAGAAGGTCCCACTTAGCAGGTTAAGGGCTCGTGTTATCAGCACTGACTCAAGCCAAGCCTGTGTTGCTACTTGGCTATTGCTCTTCTCACCAGGCTACATGTGGTGGAGGGGGTTCACTTGAGTAAATCATCTCTGGTGAGTGGATGTCAGTGAAGGCTGTGTGCTGGGGGCTCAGGAAGGACATTCAAGGGGGACCCAATTCTCTGTCTTTTAGTTACGTGCAGACTGGCTGCACCTCCCTGAAACTCATTCTTCAGAGGTTTCTGCCACTGATCACAGACATCCTTGCTGCACCACCTTCTGTCGGAGTGGACATCACCAGAGAGGAAAGGTGAGGCACTTACCTCTGCTTCTTCCCTCCCTGAACCAACCTTTCTCCTGGGTGAGTTTTGCTCCTCACTTTCGAGGCTTTGATACTAGACTGGGCATGCCTTCCCTTTTGTCTGCAAACATGAAACCCTCCCTCTTTGAGAAAAAGACCAAGGACTGCTTTTCCCCTCCGTCACTGTGTATTGAGTCACAACTAAACAAAATGTGAGAGTGTCTGGACTAAAACCACCCTGTGGTTTCACCCACTACTTAACAAGACATGTGAGTTGCCAGCCAGGCCCTGGATTTCCAGTTCATTCACAGGATAGCTCTGCTTTTAGAATTGGCCCTCCAAAACCAGTACCTCCTTCCTCCCTGGACTTTACTGCCAAAGGGGAAGAGAGGAGTGAAAGAGCCCTTCTGCGGATTCCATTCTCCTGTGTCATCAGGATGTGGGCTGAATATGTGGTGTTTCTGCAGAGCCATGTCCACATTTCAGCCTCTTCCAGGCCATTTGTAGTGTTTTCTCTCCTGCTTGAGTTGCATCTTTGGCACTGCAGGAACAAGCACATCTTTCAAGCAGCCGTGGATTCATTCTGTGTCTCCTCTCTTCTTTTTTTTTTTTAGGCTCCATAAATGCAAGCTGTGCTACAAGCAGCTAAAAAACATCAGCAACATCGTCAAGAACAAGTCAGGGCTCAGCGGCCGCCATGGTAGTGCCTTTCGAGAACTGCATCTCCTCATGGCTGTCCTGGAGTGATGGCCATCACCTCCTCATGTGCAAACACAGGTGGCCCAGCTCCTCCCTGCTCTTGGTCTGGATGGATTTTACTTCTTTCTGTGTGTCCATCTATCCCCTACAGCACAGCAGGGAAGTGGAATCTCACTGGCTGGTCGCCTGCCCAGCCCTGGTGCCTTATGGGCCAGATGGAGGACCTGAGTGGGGACATGCCAGTGCTATTGAGGGGACCTGGCTGGCAGAAGCCCTGCAAAGTCCCTGTAGGGAAGCAGCTTCATTACAGCTCTTCATGTTGGCACCAGGCTCTTGGCTACTCTGTCTCTGTGCTGGCCTTTCCCTGACAGGAGAGCTCCAACCCTGCTGTCGCCCCTCCTTCACCCATGTGTGTTGTGAGTTCTTGTTGCTCGGCTCTGTGGACTGGGGCCAAATGGCCCTGCTCTCTTTTTTGCACCACTCAAAAGCCTGCTTTGGAGTAGAGTGACCAATCCCTGCAGAAGGGACATTTTTAAACTCATGTGTGGGACCAACCACTTTGGCTTCATCAAATGTGGGCCATGATGCTGTGCCACTCTGCCTGGCACAGTCTTGAGAACCTGTATGGAGAGGAGGCTTCTCTTGGCTTCTCACAAACCCCTGCTGGCACCTGGACCACAGAAGATTAATTTCTTCAGACTGTTGCTGGGATGTGAGCTCTGCCTGGATCTGTTAATGGATGTGACTGAAGCAGGACTTGTCATACGTGTCTGCCTTTGTGGATGAGGATTTGGGAGGGTGGAGGAAGAGAGGGATATGGACTCTAATGTCTTTCTACGTCCACTGGATGATTCTTAGAGGTTTTTTTTTTTTTCTTCCCCCCACAATAAATGTCTGTCAGAACCTTTCTGTCCCTCTTTCTTCTTTCCTGTGGGGAAGGAGGTTCCTGTTGGTGCTTCCCCTGCTCCTCCCAGCCTGTTTCCCATTTTATACACTGGAGCCTGTTCTCCAGGAAACTGTAACTTATAATGAATTTTATTAAAAGATTTGTAACCTTTTTTTTAAAAAAAAAAAAAAAGTTGTGTTAAATGCCTGACTCTCTTAAAGTAGGGTTCACCTTGGCACAGCTCTTGGCTGGGAGTGTCCAGGGAAAGCAGGAGTCCCATAGGGCAGCTGTCCCTTCTCACCCATCCTGTGGTGAGTAAGCGCTCGTGGTGAGCGAGTGGGAGAGACAGTGCTCACCTGGTGTCTTGCAGAAACCCCGAGGGAGGTTTCGCTCTGCTTGAGAGTTCCCAGCCCACAGAGTACAGTCATCATTTGTGGCTTGTCCTTCTCCCTGGCCTCATGCAGATGTCTTCACCCTAGCAGATCTGGTGTAGTGGCAGTTCTTTGTCTCCATGGTTTTCTGTGAGCTCGAGCTGGGGGCTGGTATTGGGAGATGTAGGAGACTTTCAGGTGCATGTAGTGGGGCCAGCAGGAAACCTAAGTCAATCCCTTCCTTGCTGATGCTTTGTCCAAACACTGTCAGGTTTCAGGATCAAAGGGCAGTGTCCTGCTCTGGAGCAGGAGCAGCTTGGCTCTGATGGCAGCTCATGCAGCAAAAGGCCCTGGCATTGTACCATCGCAGGACAGACCCACCATGGCTGAAGGTGCTCTGAGGACCAGGGAACTGGTGGCGTGTATCCTGCTACCCCAGCTGGGGCTCTTGGGGATAATCCTGTGTCTGGATCTGACCAAGGTGTGAAAAGGCTCCACCAGCCCCCAGACCTGGCAGCAGCTCGAGACGGAGCAACTTATTTAACAACTCCATCTCCTACTAATTAAGGGAGCGCGACAGCTGCAATCTTGGGGGCTGTGCTGCCAGGATCCTCTGGTGACAGCTGCAGGAGGAGGGATTTAATGGGCTTTTCTGGCCAAGCACCTCCAGATTCTGGAGTGGAGACACTGTGGGAGGGAGCACCCACCCTGAGCAGGGCTCAAAGCCACTGCAACGAAACAGCAGCACAGGAGGATGGGCTTTTTAATAGTTTATTTAAAATAAGTTTTGTTACAAAACAGGATAATTTTTTTTTACTATTAAAATACGTAGAAACATCTAATCATACAAAAGGCTAAATTTATTTTTCCCTTTTTTTTTTTTCTTAAATAGAATAAGCTGTAGAAGACTGTGAAGAGAGGGGCTGTGGTGGGAAGAAGCCATCAGTGCATCCAGTTGGTTATTTGCAGCAGGAGAAAGTGCACTCACAGGTGAGTGCTCAGAGGTGCAGGGGGCAGTGCCATCTCCTCCGACCCCCCCATCAGCCACCATCCCCACACATAAGCCAACAGGCTTTTGGGCTGGAGGTTTAAGTTTTTTGTTTGTTTTCCACTTGTTTTCCATTCCAAGCTATGTAAACAAGGTATAAATATTTGAAACCTTTTCATTTTGACCACACTGTGATCTTTCTTGACAAGACAACGGGTAATTAACTGTACAATAGCTTCATTCAAGATTACTAAATCCACCCTGGTGCTGTGTAACATGGGCGACCCTCCCTCTGTGCTGAGGGTCCAGCACGGGGCCTACCAGCACCGGGATGAAAGGCAGCTTGACTCATGCACAGCACTTGTGTGCCTTCATGCGATGATAGGGCTTGAGAAATCTACAGGGAAAGGAGCTACTGTGATCTTCCTCTGGCTTAAAATGGAGGAGGTGCCGCTTCCAAAGGCAGCGGGCAGCTGCCTTGGAGAGTCTTGGGGAGGGTGAGGCCAGGCTGGCCCTGCAAGGGGAACAAACAGATGTCAGGGGATTTGCCTAACTCTGAACCCCTCCTCCAGACAGATACCTCCACTTTTGTAAAAACAAAGCTGGAGAGAGGGAGGGAGACCTCTCAGTAGCACCCCCCTGACTAAAACCAAAATAAAAAGTCTCAGAGCTGAGAGTCAGAAGGGGGCAGATCCCTGCCTAGGGCCGGTGCCCCCGACTCTGGGGGGAATGCCCACAGCTTCTTGCAGACACTGGCCCTGCACTTCTCATTGTGACAGGTGCTGTCACTCTGTAGTCGTGGGTCCTGGTGGGTGAAGGGGCAGCACCAAAACCTTCATTTCCTCCAGCAGCCAGCTCTCTATAGCATCTTGGTCTTGGGGCTGGCACTCATCACACAGGGACTGGCCTCAGCTTCCCTGCAGGGAGACATGCATGGGTCACACTGGGCAGGGGGCATGGCTGTAACTGCCCCATCCCCATCCAGCAGCATTTCAGCAGATGCAGCATTGAGCTGGTACCATAAGCAACCCCACCAGCATCCCTGCACATGGCACAACCCAGTGCACTGGCCTCAGAAGCAGGGCCAAAGCAGAGCCCTCCACCAGCTCCCGGCCACAGACACTAACCTGGCAGCTGCAGCTGCCCCTAAGTCGGGCTGGAAGTGAAAGAGAGAGAGGTTCAGTCCCAACCACTACCCTGCAGCATTGCTTCCCCCCACTCCCCACAGTGCACCTGGAGCTGCCAGCAATGCCTTCACACCAAGGTGCTCTTTAGGAAGTGCTAACCAGGCTCCTGATGGCTAAGTAACAATTACTTAACAAGATGAGTCCAAATCAGGCTTTGCCTGTCAGTCTCTGGCTGTGATGAGGCTGGTGGTGGAGCGGGCTCTGACAGAGGGACCCCAACTGGGCACCGGAGTGGGGAGCAGGACCATGGTGCCCCACCACCCACCTGAGGCCTGTAGCTTCCTGCGAATGGAGGCGACGCGGCTGGAAAGTTGCCCTGGGACGGGGGACACATGGCCTCGGCCAGGGGGTGCTGCAGTCCCTGGAGAGTCACCCTGGGGGGAGATGGGGCACAGTCCTGGGGTCAGCCCATGTCAGTTCTCAGAGGGAAGGAACTGGGTATGGGTTTGCAGGCAGATTGTGCCTGCCTGGGTAGTGATGCTCAAGTATGCTCTGGGGATACCACAGAGATGATGCAAAACAGGGCTTGGAATCATAGAACCACAAAATTGTAGAACAGTTTGGGTTGGAAGACACCTCTAAAGGCCATCTAGTCCAACCCCCTGCCATGGGTAGGGACATCTTCAACTAGACCTGGTTGCTCAGAGCCCCGTCCAACATGGCCTGGAATGTTTCCAGGGATGGGGTTATCTGGGCCAGTGTTTCACTGTCCTCAATTTAAAAAAATTCTTCCCTCTATGTAGTCAGAATCTCCCCTCTTTTAGTTTAAAACCACCACCCCTTGTCCATCTTGGCTTGGTGGCAGCTGCCAAGGTGTCAGCATCAGCTGGATGCTACTGGCTGGGGTCAGCCTGTTCCCGCCAGGCAGTATTTCCCAATGCGGGTGGCTCCAAGGGGACACCCAAGAGCAAACAGCCCTGAGGTCCATGCATGGGCAACAAAACAGGGGGACCCACCCCGGGGCAAGAGAGAAGAGGAAGGGCACCAGTGATCCCCCAGTTACCTCCAGCTGCTCGTGACTGGGCCAGGAGGCCAGCTCAGCCTTGCGGGAGACAGGCCCCAGCTCCACAGAGCGAACCCTCTCAGCGAACTTCAGGGAGCACAATGTCTCGCTGGTGTTTTTCTCGGCAGGGGAGACCTGTGGGCAGGCAGGATGCAGACAGTAACCCTGCCGGCTGCCTGTGCACCCCCAGGGCTCCCCTGCCTGGGCAAAGGCACTGGTGCTGGGTCAGCAAGATGCTATTCTTAACCTGCTGCTCCCAGGGTAGCCCGCCCCATCCACCCAGCCCAGCAGCTGAGCCAGGCAGATCCCCAGCACATGGGACAGCCGGGAAAAGCTGCAGCAGGTGGCAGGGGCTCAGACAACCCGTAAGGGGGCTTGGTGCGGTCACAGGCAACTGGGGGTGGGGGGAGGTGTCACAGGGCAGGGATGAAGGAGCTGCCAGAGCATAAAATCTCCCAGCAAGAGAGGGAATGGAGAGATGCCAACATGGAAGGACACTGCGCCTATAGGGACAGCATCTGTGTGAAGACAGGGAGGGCAGGATCATGGACCTCGGAGTTCATCCCCCACCCCTCCTCTTCACCTTCAGGTGCAAAGCTGCCCCTGGCACCACAGCTGCAGACAAGGTGATATCCCCATGTGTACACCCAGTCCCCAGGTTCCAGCCCAGCTCCTGTCCCCAGCATCCCTCTCTCAGTACCAGTGCAAGCACGGACCAAATCTGTCCCCCAAAACCACATCAGCCAGCTGTGGGGATGCCAATGGGTGCTGGCTACCTGCACCATCATGAGAGTCTTGCTGTCACCGCTGAGCGAGTCCTGAAGCAGGTAGGTCAGCTTAGAGTTGCGGAAGGGCACATGGCCCTGCCGGGAGCGCAGGGCATAAATAACATCGCCCAAAGCTGAGAGGGACTTGTTGATGTGCTGCGCCTCGCGGAGTCGGCTGCCCTCTGCACCTGATCGCCCTACACGCTCTGACCCCGCCAGGTCCACCAAGTTCAGCTTCCCTGGGGGGACAGAGCCAAAACCCCGTGCTGGGTCAGCACCTGTCCCCACACGCCTTGGGGATGCTGCAGCACAGATGCCCCGGTGAGGGGCTTGCCCTGTGGCACCCACCTGTGGTGCGGAGCCCTGTGCTGCGGTCAAGGCCGCGGACAGTGACGATGAGGAGGGCGTGGGAGCGGGAGCTGTGCTCATTCAGGTTGGTGCACTCTGTCGCCCGGTTGACGTGGCCAAACTCAAAGATCTGGGGAGAGCCCACGGAGTTGCAGGGGTGAGGCCAGCCTGCCCCAAACCTGCCATAGCAGCTCCTGTCACCTAGGGATATAAACCAAGCAACACAACCCCACGAGGTGCCTGGTCCATTGGGGTGATGACCACTGTCAGGTCTCAGCCTGGATGATACACCACAGGCAGAGGATGACAGCACACTGCAGTGACAGCCAGCATCCTGCTAATCCTCCAGGAGCCACTCAGGCCTCATGCTTTTATTTTTCACCCCCTGTGGCTCATCCCATGGGACAGTGACTGTCACATAGCACCCGTGGACCTATTTTGGGGTCTATCGCTCCCCACTCTTCAGAAACACTCCCAAATCTGGGGGTCACACAACAGAGACACCACCACACCACCACCGCCCTCACCCCCCAATTCATTGCACCCCTAGTGCCACCCGCCTGCTCCCAACGACCCCCATCTCCTCGCACCTTGTTGATGTCCTCCACACTCTGTACCCTGAGCTCGGTCAGGCCAGGCACATAGAGCTGCCCACTGCCATCGGGACACAGCTTGATCTCCAGCTTCTCCTGTGGCTCCTTCCCCAGCAAATCCCTGGGCAAAGGAGTACCTGTCACCATCTTCACTCGGCTCCTCTCTGCACAGCATTTCCTCTGCTGCTGTGTGCCTAGGCTGCCAAAGCAGCCCTCTTCTCCCAGGGATGCTGCACAATATAGACCTCGGCTCTTTGGCTCCCCGTGTGCCCACTCTCCCCCCTGCAACCTGGACCATGTTCTCATCCCATCCATTGCTTTTTATTGCCATTCCTGGTCCCCGTTATCCACATGGATACACTTCCAGCCTCCTCCCAGCCCCTCCTGCCTGCAGCTGGGCAGGGGAGGAAAATATTTCTCACATTCCCACCTCCCAGTTAGTGATTTCTAAATATAACATCCAGGGAGGCCAGGGGAGCAGAAGTGAGGGCAGAGCTGGAAGGCTGTATAAGTAACAGAGCTTGAGGGTGAGTGCATTGAAAGGGCAGCGTGTAATTAAAAAAAATCTAGAAATAAATTTTTGCATGGCCAAATCCAGCACCCAAAGTCCTGGGAAAAAGACATGCAGCCAATTCGGGATTGGTAGGATGGGGAGGAGAGCAATGTGGCTGATGCTCACCCACACTGGCTCTCCAGCAGCTCTGCTCACTGCCCCAGAACACCTTCCCCCCTCCCTGTACCTGAGCGCCTCGTTGTAAATCTCAGCAGCACTGACACTGATGGCATAGTCCCAGTCGGCTGCCTTGCCCCGCACCTCAGAGAATAGAAGCTGCAGGGCCCGCTGGTTGATCCCTGGATTTGCTGCTGTTCCCTGATGGATTGGGGGGAGAAATGGGAAGAAAAAACATTCTCTTGTATTATATTCTGTGGGGTTTTTTTCTAAGCAGGAGCAAAGCCCAGGGGGGTGCAGCAAAGGGCTGTACAAACCCCTTGGCAGCAGCAGTGACCATCACTGATGTATGCCAGATCCAAGCTGGCCACCAGCCTGGTTTAGGGAAGGTGCTGAGACGGGGCACCATGGATGGGAAGCTGAAGAAGCCAGGTAAATTCACCTCCATTGTGTAGGTTTTTCCTGCCCCTGTCTGCCCGTAGGCAAAGATGCAGACATTGTAGCCATCGATGCAGGAAGTGACCAGGGCTTGAACCTCCTGAAATACCTGAGGGGGACCAGGGAGCGTCAGAAGGTAGTTGCATTCCTAGCTCATGCCAACAGTATGAACAGCAGCACCCACCTCCTCCTGAGACGCTTTTGGGGGGAAGACCTTATCCAGCTCAAAGGACACCTGCTTCCCCTTGTGCAGGAGGTGCAGGACAGCGTCATCATCATCATCAAAGGTCACTGCATTGGCTGCCTCAGGGCCTTCACCGTCCTCCTTCGTAATGGGGCGGACTCGCCCAAAAACACGGATGTTTCCTTTGGTGGGGGGATGCAGAGATGGTGTCAGCTCCAGCGCATCCTGCTGCCACCCCCGGTCACCGTCACACACCGAGCGGGCTGAATGCTGCATCCCACTGCTGATGGAAGCATCCCATCGCCGACCCGAGCATCTCATGTGGACATGGAGCACCATGAGGGTGATGCTCCCCTGTCCTTCCTGTCCCCCCTCAGGGACATGCTGTCCTGCGATGGGACCCACCACCCCCCCGCGCACCTTTCAGCCGCACCAGCTCGTTGTGACACTTCTTGCGGAGCTGCAGCTCCCGCCGGTACTTGCGCAGCAGCTCCCGGTTGGTGGTGTTCACCTCCTCGATGGCTTGGCTGATCTGGGAGGGACAGAGAGCAGCAGTTCAGCAACGCCCCCAGCTTTCCCACCCTGCACAGAGTAGGGGAGCTGGGGTGGTGGTCCCAGAGGTGACTCACCTCAGCCCGGGCACTCTGCAGGGTTTCCTGGAGAAGCAGGGGGAAGTTGCGGACCTGACACTTCAAGCTGTTGTAGTCGTGGGTGAGGGTGCGCAGTGCCGGCTGCAGCGTCAGCAGGTTGGTCCGGACACCTGCAGGCATGAGGTAGGATGAGGGGCAGGCAGCACAACCCCCAGCACTGGCCAGGTGACCCTGCAAGCCCCTCATCCCTTTCTCACCTGCCAGGTTTTCATGCACCGCCTTCATCTCCACTTGAGCACGGGAAAATGCCTCCTCAATAGCACGGTTCTTCTCCTCCTCCATTGCCTGCATCTCCTCCAGCATCTGCCCATGGGCTCGCTCCAGCTCTGCCTCATACATCATGATCTGGGAAGGGAGCAATGGGAATAAATACTGAGGCAGTGATCACCCACTGCTGCACCGCATCACCCACAGGCTGGAACTGCAGTGGAGCTGGATGGGGTGATTTCGAATTTACACCCGTTGTGCTCAGACCTGAGCTCGGAGCTGAGCCACTGTCTTTTGGGAGCTCTGCAGCTGCTGCTCCATCTCCTTCAGCACCTGCCTCTGCATCCCCACCTGCTCCTGCAGGTACTGGTTTCGGGATTGGCTCTCACATAGGGCTTGCTTTGCTTTGGCTGACTCCACCTCCACTGTCTTGATGATGTACTGGGGAGAAAAGCACCCAGAGATGGGGTGTACTGAGAATGCAGCACCCACGGGGCAAATTTACAAAATAATGGTGCTGTGCTGATGTGCAGGGCAGAGCAGTGGGTGGCACTTGCAGGGCACCCACTGGACACCGCTCGGCACACAGCTCAGCTCCTTTTGCCTGGCCAGGAGAGTCCTATGGTGCTCACCTTTATCTGCTGGGGCTGGGACTTGAGGCTGGCAATGGTCTCCTGGCTGTCTCGCAGCCGCCGGCTGAGCCGCTCCTCCTCCTCAGCTCTCTCAGCCAGTGAGTCCTTGAGCCGCAGCTCCACCTCAGCCAAGCGGTTTGTTTTCTGCTGCACCTCCAGGTCCAGCTCTGCCAGCTTGGCCCTTGTCTCCTCTGCCTCTTGCTGCAGCTGGGACAGCTGCTCCTGCAGCTCGGTGTTCTCCTGGCCCTGAAACAGTACAGCCAAGGCCACATCATCCTGCTGCCACTTTCGCCACCACCACCATCACCACTGCAACTCACCTGGAAGTGGGTGCACTCCTGACATGGCAGCTGCTGCTGCTGCCGCAGCTCCTGCAGCTCTCCCTCATACGCCTTCATCTCCTGCCGCAACCGCTCATTCTCAGTGGCCAGCAGGTCCTTCTCCACATCTGCGCCACCCTGCCAGGAACGGGGATGGATGCTTGCTGCATCCCAGGGAGCCCCTGCATGCCACCCCCTGCCTGTTGCTCTCAGCAGAGCACCTCATCTGATACGCTGAGGAGCACCAGCCTGCTACACCCCAGGGTAGTAGTCTGTAGCCAGCCCACCATCTCTGGGAACCCCCAGTCCACAGCATGTGGCCTCCCAGGAGCCCCAGCCCATCACAGGAGTCAGAGAGCCCCAGTGTGCCCAGGGACCCCCCAGCCTACCATATCAGGAAGCCCACACTATGCTCAGGGACTCCTCAGCCTGCCACAGCCAGTGCACCCCCAGTCTGCCATATCAGGGAGTCCCCACTCTGCTGCCCCTTGGAAGCCCCATCTGCCAGAGGAGCTTTCTCTTCCCTCCACCAGGGAGCCAGGGCCACCAGCCAGGCCTTCGCGTTGGCCAGAAAATCCCACAAATTTTCATCCCTCAACAACCCTCTGTCAGCTCACAGGGTCCAAACTGTGAGCCTGGGGAAGTTTTAGTCCTTCTATGCCCTCTCCATGTGCACCTCCCTTCTCCTTAGGGATCCACAGCTCTGGTGTCCCTTGGGGCAAGGTTGGCTCAGTCCAAGCCCAGTGGCAGCTCACCAGCTCTGAGCGTAGCCGGCTGATCTCCTGCGCCTGCTCCAGCAGCTTCGCCTTCAGAGTTTCAACCTGTCAACATTGGCAAGGTTAACCAGGAGGAATCAGAGCAGTTTTTGGAGAAGACCCTGTGGTGCCACCCCAGCCACCGACGTCCAGTCTGGCTTGCACCTTCATTACACCTTAATTTTCCAACTTGCTCTGAGCACCTGATTCACATTAGCTGATCAAAATGAACATTAATGAAAGGCTTGCTTTGACCTTGTTCGACCATGGGTATAATTTGTCCATATTGAGCATTAGGAGAAACTATTATTAAAAAAAAAAACAACACCATTGTCTTTGGAGAAGGAAGAAGGAACAAAACAAACCTATCCACAAGAGTAGCCAGAAGTGCCTCATCCTGCCCCTGAAACAAGCGTTGCTTTGCCTTAGCCATTTTTCTTTCTAGGAAAGTTATCTTGGCAGAAAGAAGGAGCAGGACCCCAAGGAGAAGTCAGGACTCAAAGGAGAAATCCGTGTGTCAGAGTCCAACTGGAGGATGCTCCTCAGCCACCTCATCCACGCAGCTGCCCACCCCATGGCGACCAGGCTGCCCTTCCTGCAGCTGTATTTCATAAATCCTCCAATCTTTTGAGCAGGGACCAGTGAGGCTCTCAGGAAAACATGCAGTTATTCAAATTAACAGCTGTAGCAAATACTTCACAGAGGGCTCCATCCCTCCTCCCTGAGCCCCAAAACCATCGCCCTCTACCCAAAACTTACCCTGGAGAGAGCCGGACCCAGCCACATGCTTCCCCTTGACTCCCAGCTCAGCTCCCAGTTTCCTCATTCCAGGAAGCCACTGCACCATCAAATCTGTCACCCTGACGCAGCAGGCTATTGCCCCGTCCCCAATAACTAGCTTTATGTAAGAAACTGGGCCTCAGTAGACCATAATTTAGGAACTTCTGATTAATATTGAATGCAGATGTGCTGACACCGTGCTGTAATTAATTATGGGAAGTTATGAAGCCACACCCTTGTGGAGCCGGCAGCATGGCAGGCGAGCACCTGCTGTGCGCCCCGCGCGAGCTCTGCGTGCTCACAGCTGAGTGCTCGGGAGAGTGGCTGCTCCTTGCCGGCGTCAAGAATGCCCCTCCTGCTGCCTGGGTAGGAAAATCCCATTTCCACCTTCACTAGATGATTAAGGTATTTTTAAAAGAGGGGAGGGACTAGGAAGACAGAGTCGCAGCTTGTTACGGGGAAGCTGCCACCCCGGACAGTAAATGTGCATGCCGGATCCTGCCCACTGCTCCCCATGCCAGCAGCACCCGAAAACGCTGATGTACCTCCACCCCCTACCTGGTTGGGCATCTCCGGCCATGTCCTGCTCTCCAGAGGTGAGACGGACTCCTTGGCAGCTGGATCCGGCTCAAGCCACGGCCCAGCCATCCCCAAACTTTGGAAGTTCAGGTCAGCGCTTCACTCCGGCCAGTGTTGGCTGCGTTCGCTGCTGAACTGGCCAGCACAGGGCCGGATCCTGCCAGCACTCAATGCTTGTGTCATGCAGACTATGCCAACCAAATGCAGGACAATTACCTCCACCTTTTTGACACCCGTTGAACAAGCAGAACCTGACTGTAACAGCTTCCACAACAGCCACATGCAAATCCCTTTATGAGCAGCCAGAATTTCAGACTCCCTGGGACAACCCAGGTCCTCCTGCTGAGGATGCATCCACACCGGCTCAGAAGATGGTTCTGGGGGAGTTCTGGTTGCGGCAGCAAAAACGCTCTCCCCTTCAGAGAAAAATTCTGTGCCTTCACGATTGCTTTCCACCTCCTGACTCTTGAAAGTCACTAAAATTAATCTGCTGGGTTGGTCTACTAGACCTTATGCTGCAGCAGCGGTGTTCCTGTGCTGGGAGGATGGACTGCAACCCTGATGCCCTCCCAGCTGCGTCACATCCATGGAGCTACGCGTCCTCAACAATATTATTGCGGATATCAATCGGTGGCTGCGAGCATCCTGGGGGAGTGATCCACAGGAATGGGATAGGATCCATCCCATCCATGGTGGGATGGCTGCAGTGCTCAGGAGCATCTAGCTCCCAGACCATCCCTACACACGTGCACGGACAAAACTGTGATGGATGTCCTATGCTCCTTCCAAGCATGCACCTCACTAATTGCAAGCCACTGCACTCTGGCCAAGCCACAGCCTGAAGCTGGTGACCCCAACAGACCCCCTTATGTCCCTCCGTCCCCACCATACCTGGCTTTGCAGCTGGAGAGAGCGGGAGAGTTCGTTGTTCTCCTGGGCAGTGAGCTTTTCCTGCAGCCCCAGCAGCTCCTCCTGCAGCCGCAACTTCTCCTCCTGCAGATGCGCCATGGAGGCCATCACCTTCTGGATCACCGGGAAGGGCCGGGCCACTGGCAGGTTGGCACGTTTCCCAGTGCAGAGCCTCCCTCCTGCAGCAAGAGCAAAGATGGAGCTGGTCAAGATCCGGCTGCCTTGCTGGGGAATGAGATGCCAGTGATGGGAAGAGTCCCCAGGGGCTGCAGTGGAGATGGGACAGTGGGAGGCGAGATTTGCAGAAGTCTCACAGAGATCCGTGATGTGCCAGGAGGTGTATCCCAGTGTATCCCACAGTGCCGGCCAGGCTAACGGTGAGGGTCTGGCCAGGTGAGCCCCTTGTGGGGTAGGAGCCAAAGGGATCTGCCAATACCAGTAGAGCATCCCAGGCTATAACACAGAGTGCCTGCCCATGACACTGCATTGTGGCCCAGCCCCATCACACGCCAGGATGCTGCTGTCTCACTCAGATAACAACCGCCTTCCCCACAGTGCTCTGATTCATCCCAGCATCTTTTTTTCTGAATGAGCAGGTGCTGGTGGAAAACCAGTATGCAACTGTGTTATTAAAGACTGCATCATCATATGCAAATATAATGGAAGCCAAATTAAAATTATATGGGTACCCTGAATGGCCATATTGCTTAATCTTTGTGTGTTTGGTTTTCTAACCTTCCTGGTATTATTTTAAACATCATTTTCTGTGTGTTAATAGAGCCACCAGTGCTGACAAAAGCCAACCTGGACATACATCAGAGCCTACCAAATGAATCCCTAAATGATTTGGTAGTTCCCAAGAAGAAATGAGCTGGCCTGAGTCATTCCCAACGTGGGGATGAAACATTGTGGCATGGAGGCCAGGATCCCACCTGCCCGGTGCCCGTTCCTGCCTGCTGTGGGTTTCATCCACTGTCAACAGAAACCTGAGGTTTTAAAGGCAGGAGGTGATGCTAGGAATGGCTTCACTACCTGTGGGCAGATGCTGCCTGCTTTATGGGAAAGGTCCTGAATACAAGAAACAAGACCTTCTGCCCTTAAAAGGAGTTAAATAGGCAGCAGAGCAGGCAAAAAATTAAATGCTGGGACCAAACCTCTGCTGTGTGCCATGGGACTTATCCAGCAATGTTTGCAGCAGTGATTGCCAGATTTTGTCTTCCTGCCCTTGGGATGGATATCCTGAATGAGCACTGACAGGCACCAGCTTTTCTTTCTTTCCATGCCGAAAGCTCAGCCCGGCTCAGGCATGGGACTCTGAGCTTACCTTTAAAGCCAACACACACAAAACTGACTTCAAAACTCCTAAAGTTAACAAGAACACCAGCTCTTGCCCCTTGGGGAGCGTCCAGGGATAAGAGAAGATTACGGGAGACACCAGGGCTCCTGAGGACACACATGCTAATCCTGGACTGGGACTGGAGACAGAGCTGGGTTCAAAGTCATGGCACCAGGCTGCAAGTTAAACTGCCAGGCAAGGGTGATCCCACATGGATGATGCACTCCAACACCTTCATCCTGCAAGAGCATCCTTGGGAGAGGAGCTGCTGGCAGCACCTGTGTTACATCCACCAGCGGGCTCCAAGCACAGCAGGCATGACAAGCCTACACTCCCGTTTTCCTAAAGGTTTGAAACCTCCTTGGAAAGGCAGCTGTTTCTGTGGCTCTGCCTCATTACCACTGCCATGCAGACTCCCTTCCTCCTGCATCCTTGTCTCTTCCCACCAGCTGCCCTGGATGCTGCTCAGAAATGCAGCCAGGGCCCATGCCACGAGCAGCTCCTGGGATGTGCCCCAACATGCCTGGACAATTTGGTCCTGATGATGAACAAAAGGGATTCACCTGCCCTGGTGCAGTCATGCATGTTGCAAGTGTTTCCACAAACACTGCATTTTCCAACAAAAGGAAGGAAAGAGCAGTGGGTTTGCTGGTGCTCACCTGCTCTGTTCATCCATTTCACCGACTCATTGGTCGCCTGGTGTCACCTGACAGCTGGCTGGTGTTTCTTCTCTGCTGAGACCCAATCTCCCCAGTGAGCACAGCCACATGTCTATGTGCACCCCGAAGGAGGAGAGGTCCCCCTGGTACCCACTGGCACTCATCCCATCGCATCTGTCCTCCCGAGCGCCCATGGGCAAATCCCAGCTTTCCCCTTACCTGTTTTCTCCAGGTTCATGGTGCAGGCTGCCTGCACCAGTGTGAGAGCTGCTGGCTCGTGGGGGGACACCGGCAGCTTGTCCGTAGCTAATGCCAGAGCCTGGTGCTCACACCCCTCCCACCGCTCACCTGCTGTCTCCTGCAGGACCTGTATCCACAAGAAGAAACAGGATGGAGAACTGAGATGCAGCGACCATGCCCACATTGGTTGCATTTCACTGGACCAGCCACGAGGAGCAAGCAGGGGAGAGGTCGCAAAGGACAAGACAGTAGGACCCAAGGAAACCCTCTCTCCAAGGGATTTTGGTGTTGGGAAGATGCAGTGATGAATTTATTGTGTTGCTTTTAGTTCTTCCCATAAACAACTCCTTACCTCAGCTTGGTCGTGCAGTTATGCCGAATATTACCCATTTTTCCCTATATAGCCTTAAAAAAGAAAAAAGACCCTGCCTTGCCGGCAGGTTTGAATGTGAAGATGCTCACTGGGGAGCCATGGCTCAGGTAATGCCACACCCTGTGGGATGGAGCACAGCTCAAAAAAAACCCCAAAAAACCACAACCAAATAAAAAATCTGGAAGGAGGAAAAGACTATAGACTACAGAGGAGGTCCCAAATTTCTGTATTTATCATATCACTGGCTTGCATGGAAAAAAAACAAACCTGGTTTTTTTTTTAATCACCATTTAAAAAAGTGATGCAGCACCAGCATCTTTCTCAAGCTGAGCTGCAGATTGTCCAAGCTCATAAAATCGCTCCCTGCCCTGCTCACAAGTGTCTTTTCTTACTTATATCTTATCTCAGAGCCCGTAACATCACCTCACAGGCCAACAATGCCAAGGAAACCTATATTACTCCAGGAAAGGGGCAAATACTTGGTAAATGCCAAATATTTCTGAAAGTAATGGGGAAGAAGGCAGCGAGAACATTCTCCTGGAGAAGCTGTGTGTCTGCAGTTCCTCTACATTTGAGACTCTGGGAGGGTTCTGCCAGAGGGAATTCATCAAGGCTGGTGTGAGATAAGAAGGTGTTTTCCTTCTTTTCAAAGAGGAATTTAAATTATTTGCCCAAAGCCCAGAATGAACTGGTGGCAGCAACATCAGTACACAGTGTCCTGACACTGTCCCTGGCTTCAGTAGCCTTCCTCCTCTTCCTCCTCCATCCCGCTGGCAAACATCATCTCATGGCTCTGCAGGGTAGGTTTAGGCTAAACATTAGGAAAGAATTTTTCACAGGAAGAGTGGTCAGACACTGGAAGAGGCTGGCAGGGAGGTGGTTGTCCCCCCATCCCGGAATGTGTTTAAGAGTCATTTAGATGTGATGTTGGGCGTTATGGTGTAGGGAAGGACTTTGTAGAGTAGGGCAGATGGTTGGACTTGACAATCCCAAGGGTCTCTTCCAACCTGAGTGATTCTATGATTCTATAATTTTCTCTTCACCCTTCTGCCTTAAGCTCCTCCTGCCTACCTGACCCAGAAGTGACCCCAAAAATGTTATTCTGGGCAGTTCAGTGCCATTTTTTGAAGCTTTACAACTTCCCCACACAGGCAGCAGCTCTGCTTAAGGCAAGCAGCGCTGAAGAGAAAACCATCTGTGGTGATGGGGGGAGACCAGCCAGCTACCCTTGAGGGATGTCCCAGCAGGGTGCAGGGCATCCTCCCCACCACCCCAAAAACGGCTTCCCCAGCCGAACCGTGGCCACCTCCGCACTCCTCACCTGCAGAGCCTGGCAGAGCTTGCTGGTGCCTGTGGTGTCTGGCCAGCTTGCGCCAAGGATTTTACGGTGAACTAACACCAGCAGCAGAGGGACCTGGGGAGAGGCACCCACTCTACTTCTGGTGACCAGCATGTCCTGCCCACAGCCTGAGACAGCATCACTGAATCAATCTGAGAGCCCAGGAGGGTCACGGCCTTCAGCCCCACTCAGTAAACCTACCTCCTCCTTCCCGCTGCTGCCACCACACCAATGTGGCTGAGACAGTGCACAAGTTCTATTAAAAATGTTAATTAATTAGAAAAATTAACCCTTCGGGGGCTGAAGACTGGTTGCCAACAACTAGAAATGAGAATTCGGGGCGTAGCATCTTTCTATCCTCTGCAGGACCAGATCTGTCCTCATAATGGGGACATCCCACCCCTGCCCCTTGCCAAGCCATTCTACTCCCATGATCCTATTTCGGAAAAGCTGCCAAGGCCAGCTTGCATCACCAAAACCATACAGGCAGACCAGTGTCACCTCCCTCTCCTGCCCCCAAATATTTCTTTTATTTGTCAGGTAGCCAAACCCAAAAAGCAGACAGTTCTCTGCCCTTCTGAGCTGCACAGAAAGAAAACAGGATGTCAAGGAGCTTTTCTGTGTCCTCCTCTGCCATGGGAAAAGTGGCTACGTCCCAATAGGACCTGCTGGGGACCCTCTCCCTCCCTTCCCATCTGCTTGCCACAAGCACTGCCACCACCACTGCCAGCAAATGGCTTCTCTGGCAGGCAGGAAAAAAAATCAACTACCCACAAGTAAAACCCCACTAATGCAGTTTTGGTTTATTTTTTTTTTCTCTAAAATCATCCAGAGGTGCTTGGGCCCAAGGTGGAAGCAGCATCTGGAGGGAGATGTGCCCCAATGAAGTCAGTCCAGCGCTCTGGACTTCTTCCCAGCCTGTAATTAGCCACAACATTTTGCAGGCGCGCTGTGAAAATCGAGCATTTCCGGAGTGCCCGTGAATGTCCGGATAAAAGGCATTGAGTTCCCCATCTCGGCACCAGCAGTGGCAGCTGCTGGACAGAGGAAATGCTGAAAAACCCAAAACCCCATTTTGAGAGGCTTTGATGCCACCCAGTGTTCGTCTGGGCTGGCCTGAATGCCAGGGAAGAATCGGCTGCACTGCAGCTGCCAGTGCTGAGATGGTGAATGCTGAAGCCAACAGCAAAAAAAAAAAGTTCAAATATGGGGGTGTTCAGCCTTCCCCTTTGCCTAAACCCATCCAGCACCATTGCGAGGGAGGTGGGCAGGGCTGTTTCCTGACAGGCGGCTGCAGGCTGGGGCAAGCAGTTGCCCGCCTGCTTGCTCAGCCACAACAGAGAAAAGCCCTCAACTAAACTCACCTACGGGATCTGTGCACCAGGGAGAGATAAGGAACCTTTCCAAGGACCTAAGGCCAGGGAGCAGCAAGGGCCCCGTGTCTTCCCTGCTATGCATATTGCTTCTTTTTCTTACATGTTAGATTTTAACATTTCTCCCTAAGCTGCCTGTTTGGAAGGGCCAAGAGTGAGATGGAGGCAGCCCGCTCTGCTCACCTCCCAGGCTGCCTACCACTTTGTGCCTGCTTCTGAGTTTCTGTTTCTCAAGTCCCAAGCTTCACCCAGAAAGAAATGTGAAAAATGCAGGCTGGCCTGTTCCAAGCCTCTCCTTCCCCAAGCATGAGCAAGGGCGTAAGCGTGGCAGGCCAAGCCCCAAGGGAGAAGGACAAGCCACCACGCCATACTCACCGTCCAGGGAAAGGCCCTTCGGCTTCCAGGTGGTTCTGGCAAAGGGCGCGATTCCGCAGGATGCAATCATGGCACGGGGGTCCCAAGTGCAGCAACACCTCTGCAGTTAAGCGCAAGGAAAGAAATCTCAGCTGGGAAAGCCCAGGGGACCATGCTAGAGCCAACCGCGACAACAATCCTGTCCTGACTCCCGAATCCCACACAAAGTTGCATCAATCCCGATTTCCCTCCCGGGGTTCCCTCCGTGCTCCCAGTGGACGTGACATAAACCGTGTCCATAATTAATTTACTCATTCCTCAAGCCTTTCCAGGTTCCTCCTAACTGAGAGCTGAGGATTATTTATTTAGGAACTCCGGGACAGCAGACAGCCCCTGCAGCCCCCCTGTCCGCCGCCCAGAGGCGCCTCGGCAGTGGAAGAGGGCGCGGAGCCTAGGGGGACCTTGTCCTCCCAACCCGTGGCCCTGGGGGAGCAGTGCCGGTGTCGATCCCGGGGCGCAGGAGGCGCAGCCCCGCCCCGCCCCACGCCCCCCCCCGGTGCCGGTAACGGTCCCGGTGCGCAAAGGCC
>VXBJ01000769.1:119594-180071 GCA_013400055.1 Nycticryphes semicollaris | reverse complement strand
GGTCACGGAAACGCCGAGCTCCGCCCCGCTGCCGTTGCCACGGAAACCGTCAAAACCCCCCGACGGGTGGCGGAGGCGGGGCTCCCCTTCCCCTCCCGCCCTGTGCAGCGGCGCTCCCGGCGGCGCCCCGGTGCACCCCCAGCTTCTCCTGCCGGAGCCCTGTAGGGCTCACGGGAGCGCTGGTGTCCCCCGGCCCTTCCCAGGGCGTCCCAGGCCACCCGTGCTCCCCTGACCTCCCCTTGTCAGGGTCCTGGGGGCTCTTGTTGTGTCCTCCGGTACCTCCACTGTGTCCCTGGCCCTTCTCACTGCAATCCCGGTGCTCTTCGGGGAGCCACAGTGCACCCCCCTCCTGGCATGGCCCATTGGGGTGCTCCTGCTCCTCTCCTCCCGTGCCAAACCCCAGCACAGCCGCAGTGCAGTTCCCCAGAGGATGACGGGGACAGAGCTACCTGCATCACCAAGAAGGGGGATGGTGGTGCCGGTGACCCACACATCGACATGGTGTGACAAATCGTGGCCTCACCCTCTGCCACATCTGTCCCCACCGCTCCCAAACTCCAGTGCAACCACAGGCACCCAATACTGACTGGCACCCTGGGCTTACTGGAACCCAGGGACCCAGATTTCACTGGAAAAACAAACTGTGTCTAAAACAACCTGTGTCTAACCCATAGGCATGAAGAAAACAGCACAACATGCCCTGAGACCTCTCCAAAGGCCCTGGTGTCAGAAAGGCAATAAAAAGTTCTGCTTTAAATATGATTTATATGCATTTTTAGGGTGTGATTTTTATCTACCTGTCTGTATTGCACACATTATCATTATGCTAATGGGTGGTTTGGGTGACACCAGTTACTCATGACTTGTTCATGGTAATTAACTGGCAGTACTGGATATTGCCCACAACAAAACTTAACTTGGCATCCATGGCAGCAGCAGGCACCCTGTGCTGATGGCCTGTGTCCACATGCCTGACACGAAGCTAACCCATGGGGCACACGGGTCCTGGGCAGGTTTGGGAGTGCAGGGGGTAGCTATCCCTTGGGAGCTATGGGGGCCAGGAAAAGGAAGGTTCTGCCTGCCAGTGGGGTGTCTTCCCCTCAGGCCAGTGGTCTGGCACTTTCCACCTCAGTTCACAGCCTTTTGCTCACTCCTGTCTGGGTTTGAAGCACGATTCAGCCTTGTCCTTTCATCCCAGCATCTATTCTTGGGCATCCTCAGAGACTGCCCCCCCATTTTCCTGCCACAAGCCTGCCATGGGGGATGATGGGAAGTCACTGTGGGGGGGGACAAGACATGCCAGCCACTCACCCCAGGGAAAGAGGCCTGGGAAGAGTCACCTCTATGTCCCCATGCCATCCACCCCAGCACTTTGTCCATGAGAAGCAAAAGCCACGCTGACCCTGCGGCTGTCTCCCCCCACAGCCAGCGCGGCAAAATCCTCCCGGCATCTACACAGTAACACCTCCCCTTCACTTCAGCCTGGGTTTATCAGCATCCCCAGTGCAGAGCCCTCAGTGCAGATGGACACGTGTGTGCTTATACACACACACACACGTATCTACGTGTATGTACCTGTAGAGGCCCTAAGTAGTTGTGCTGATTTGCATAAATATCCTATTGTTTGTGCAGCTCCTTCAGCTAGTCTGGTGATAACACTAACACACGTAAAGTTACTTTTTACTTTCTGATAACATCTGTAATGCCATATCATCACTGACTTCATTTATGAGAAGGAAGGGTAAAATAAATGTTTATGTAAATTACTTTAACTGGCAAGTAATTTCCTGACTTTTGAATATTTCAGGTTGTAATGGTTTTGCCATTATGCTGTGCACCTAAGTTGTATCAATTACATCAAATAAATCTAAATTAATCAGGCATATGTGTGAAAAATAACTTAATGAATAAGCATGAAGCAAAATTTGAGATGAAGTTTTGTGCCAACCCACATTAAACTCCCCCACCCCCTGAGCCGCAGGGATGATTTTTGGCAGCTCCAGCACACCAGGGACAGAATCCGGGGCTGGATGCCTGCTGGTGGCCAAGCTCTATTTCCCTTGGCCACAATGCTCAGGGGAGTGCTGTAAATCCCATGGGATGCCCATTCCTTCCTGGGTAGGTGGGGGGGCTTCAGGCAGTGGGACAGCACAGGAGCCTGTGCAGGCAGTGGGTACCCTGCTCGTACACCCCTCTCCACAGGGATTCATCCACACCAGGGTAATCTCAGCCTGGTCCCCTAGCGATGCTCTGTTTCTCCTTTTCTTGGATGTCATGTCTTTGTGACCTGAGCAAGCACTAGCTGACGACATCGTCAGAGGTATTTTTAGAAATGCTGCTTTGCAGGCAGGCAGGCAGGCAGAGAAAAGGCAGCAACCTGCAGGGCTCGCCGCCAGCAGCACCCTCCTGCCAATGCCCAGCAGGAAGTAGGGGGGCTTTATATATCAACGACCAGCCCTCTGCGGATGGCACCAGTGGCAGCAGCCCACCACAGGGCACACTGCTGCAGGACGGTGACCCTGGTGTGGGTTTCCCACTTTGCTTTTAGCCCAGTGTTTTCCCCAGCCAAAAAGTATCACTGCTGCAACACTGTTAAGTCAGGCAGGTTAGTTCGCCTTTTACTTGGATGAAGGGAAGCTCCAGCAGCACATTGCTGAGTGAGGCCTTTTGCACTAGGCATTTGTTCTGCCTCGAGCAAATATTTAACCTACATAGACAGCTAAAAAATCCCCCAATTCCCAGCAAAATTTTAACTCCCTCTCCCCTCTCTTCGAGCAACCTGATAAACCTAGTCCGGGAATGCAGGCAGAAGCATATCTGAATCCTTTTGTATCCTGGGATACTTCCTGTAGAAAATTCCCACCAGAAGCACCAGACGTTGTGAGAATGTGTCCCCAGAGCACAATTAGTTATAACCCAGCTCATTATTCTAATTTTGCTCCTCCTTGAGGAGGTGAGGGGATTCTCAGCATTGCTGAGACACTGTTTGCAAAGCTGACACAGAACACTTACCAAAGTAGGAACAAACCCTCTACATTCCGACATTGCCATTTCATGCAAAGATCGGGGTTTTAATTAAGTCTTAGCTTGCTCCTGAGAAACTTAATACTAATTTTAAAGTTCAACAACTGAATTAATGCAACCCAGAGGCTCTGATTCTTGAGATAGGGTTGAGTTGAGCTGGGTGGAGAGCGGGAGCTGGGGAGGGGTGCTGCAAGGAATGCTACCAAAATTCGGTGCATTGGGATGCTGCCGGCCTTGGCAGCAACTTCAGGTGGCACTTCGGTCAGCCCCCTGGGGAAACCCCACAGCCAGTTAAGCCAGCTCTGAGCTTCCAGGGCAGTAGGAATCAACTCAGGGTGGCATGGAGCCAGTCCAGAGCCAAGGAGCTGGCCAATATGGCTGGGAGATGCTGCACACCATGGCTCAGCTCTGCCTGGGTCCATCCGTCCCCCCCCTGCCCTGTGTCCCACAAGTCTCCTTTATATCAAGCAAATGACAAAAGCAACATCTTTTTCATCTTGCTATATTCAGAGAGAGAAAATCCCTACTCTGCAAGATGTATCAGCCATCAGGCAGGCAGCTCTTCCCTCCACTCTGAATTCCCACCTCGGACTGCATTGCAGAGCCATCTAACCACAACTTCAGCCTCTATGTCTCCCTTTTACCTACCTTTTCTCTTTGTCATATTTTTCAGCTGGCTTCAGGTATGACTTGGCTTTGGCTTTAACACTCGTGCCCTCCCCCAGGCAAAGCACAGCTGGGCTCATTGTGCACCACACCAGGAGCCAGGAGCTGCTCCGCAGGAGGACCCAGCTCACCTGCTAAGTCATTAATGTTTCATGGCATTAACCAATATAGGCTCTTGCTTGTAAAATACTTTTTAGAAACAAGGCTAAAAATAGGCATGATGTGTCCCAACTGAGGCTAAAACTGCTGGTTTGAGTGGACCCAGCAAGGGAGGCAGCTTGATACCAAGTAAATTCCATCCAGTACATTTTATCCAGCAAATAAAAATTAAGTCTGTGCCAGAAAGATCACTTCATCCCAAGCAGGAGATCCTGGAGCTCCTGGTCTGGCAGGAGCCTGCCAGTGGTCCCCTTGCTTATGGGGCATCCTTGGGACCCTCTGCTTGGGGCCTTAGGTTCTTTCTGCAATTCTTTTTCATTAAAAAAAAATGTATGAAGATAGAAACTGCAAGTGGATCTTTTTTTCAGAGTTTTGCCACTATTGGTGCTCATTTTCTCCTTGAATCCAAGCTCTCAGGGTGCCACCAAGCCCCTAACCCTGGCTGGGTGAGACCGGTGACAGTGTGCAAAAGCAGGCTTTGACAACCTCTGCACAAGCAAAAGCAATGGGAGTGGCCTTTAAAAAACACATCCTGTTCTCAGCAAACCCATTTATTTTTAGTGCCCTCCAAAGAGTGTTTGATTTTAGAAAACAAATCAAGCAGAAGCAGTAATTCTGAACAATTTAGGGAACAGAATTTGGGAGCTGATGTCAGTAGCTGTGCCATGCCAGGGGTGGGGGAGGAATGCAGGCCTCATAACAATATCCAGCTAGTTTAGGCATGGCACCAGTGAATCAGTAGAGCCTCGACAGAGAAGAGGGAAATACCATGGTCATAAAATAAATGCACCCATGTAAAGGAAAATACTGCAACAGCAGGTAGTCCACGAGACAGGCTCAGCTGCATCATGACTACAACATGAAAGCGGCACTCAACAAAAAGAGGCAGGATATTCTCTGAAGGAATTAATTAGCCTTCCTGCTAACTGGATTTGACAGCCTGATATTTTGCTGTCTGTAAAATCCCACTGTGAGTCCATCCTGACATGGATACAGCCATGCTGGTCCTGCTGCCACCAGGTCCTTGGAGCGCTCTGTGTCACCTACAGATTTTAATGTGGATGGACTGTTCGGTGGATGAGGAATTGGTTGGATGTTTGCATCCAGAGGGTAGTGGTCAACAGCTCAATGTCCAGATGGAGATCAGTGACAAGTGATGTCCTTCAAGGATCCATCCTGGGACCAGTACTATTTAATATCTTCATCAATGACAGTAGGATCAAGTGCACTTTCAGCAAGTTTTGGGATGATACCAAGCTGAGTGGTGCTGTTGACATACCAGAGGGAAGGGATGCCAGCCAGAGGGACCTGGACAGGCTGGAGAGGTGGGTCTGTGTGAACTCCATGGGGTTCAACAAGGCCATGTGCAGGGTGGGGCACCTGGGTTGTGGTAATCAGCACAGACTGAGGATGGAGAGATGGGGAGCAGCTGAGAAGGACTTGTGGGTGTTGGTGGATGAGAAGCTCAACATGATTCAGCAATGTACACTGGCAGCCCAGAAAGCCCCCTGCATCCTGGGCTGCATCCCAAGCAGTGTGGCCAGTTGGGCAAGGGGGGGAGATTCTGCCCCTCTGCTCCGCTCTGGGGAAAAGACCCTCCCCAGTGCTGCCTCCAGCTCTGGGGCCACCAACACCAGAAGGACATAGATCTGTTGGAGTGAGTTGAGAGGAAGCCACAATAATGATCTGAGGGTTGGAGCCCCTCTGCTGTGAGACAGGCTAAGGAGAGTTGGGGGTGTTCAGCCTGGAGAATACTCTGGGGAGACCTTAGTCCTAAAGGAGCTACAAGAAAGATGGATACATACTTTTTAGTAGGGCCTGTGGTGATAAGACAAGGGGTAATGGTTTTAAACTGAAAGAGGGAAGATTTAGAGTAGGTAGAAGGAAGATATCTTTTACATTGAGGGTGGTGAGACACTGGCTCAGGTTACCCAGAGAGGTCAGAGTTGCACATGCCTGGAAACATTCCGGGGCAGGCTGGAGGCTCTGAGCAACCTGATCTAGTTGAAGATGTCCCTGCCCACAACAGCAGGATTGGACTAGATGGCCTTTAAAGGTCCTTTCCAGCCCAAACTATCCTATGATTCTGTGTGCCCTAGGGATGTTCAGTGGGCACAGTCCAGCTGTTCTGTTTATTCCACCATGTCTCAGCACCAGCGCGTGTGGGATGCATTACCACCAGCACTCTGCAGCTTTGACACGAAAAGTCCTCCAGCAGAACTAAAACACTATCCTCCCATCCATTATTGACACACGATATACATAATGTATGTCCCTATCTTTGTACGGGGGAGGCAGCTCAGAGCTTCGCAGTAGCAGTGTCTGCACCAGGTGGACATCAGCAGAGCCCCTTGGCAATGCCCAGACACCCATCTGCATCTGAACCCCCATTTATCTGGCACCACAGGGATGCTCCCACCACCCCTGTGCACTGCTGGGTGATTCCTTCCCTGCTGTTATCTTTCCTGCACCAGACTGTGCCAGCCCACTGCATACTGTTGTGGCTTCCTGCTTAAAAAGGAACAAGGCTGGTGTCTTTCTAGTTTAATTTGCTGAAACATCTTTCATGGCGATTTAATTCTTGTGGACCTAAAATTGAGGCCATATTCTAATTTTTTTTTTCTTCTAAGATATAACTGAGATGGTGAAGAAAACTGCACTCAATTAATGGAAAGTCACCTAAGAGATCTGTGGATCTCTCTGCCAAAATTTTACAGAGCAAACTATTTTTTCTTCTTAAAAGTTAACACACAAATAGATGCACAACTATCACAGAAACTCAGCCTGTTTCAACATAAAAGCATAATTTCTTGTTCCTGTGTTGCTGTTTCAAAGACATAATTCTGTCGCAGCAGATTTTATAATTGAAAACTGCAAATAAAGTAATAGGATCTGTCCTCAAAGCAGGTTTTACACTCAGTGAGGATCTCAGGCATCTCAGCTAAGATGGTGGAAGTTGGGGAGACAATCAAAGGAAGCATTCAGTTCCAGCCTCCTCTTAAGGCTTGGGGAAAACAGAGAAGCACGATGCTGTGCAAAGCTATTTTAGAAAAGAAAACTTTTACGTTTACATTCAATGAATCTTAAACACTCCTTGGCATTGCCACCTGCACACAGCGCTACATGAGCAAATTTCATTTGTCTTTATGAAGGGGATTGGACCCCCACCCATATTTTTCTGCATGTGCCTTGGAAAGGAGTGGGATTTAAAGAGTGAACCTAAGTCCTCTCTGCCAGGAGACCCCTTGAGCAATCACTCACAACTGGAAAAACAAGGAGACTGTACAGACAATCCAGCAGCATGGGCAGGAGGGTTTATGCAGACTGACATGGAATAACTGCCAGCTAACTGCTTTTTTTCATGCAAACCCTGTGCTTTCAGATCTATTTGGGAATCCCAAAGAGGCATTGGGTGAAAAAATAAGGATGAGGTGGAGAAAGAGATGGTACACAAGGAGGGACCAAGGTATGGTCAGCAAGCTAAGCGTCCCAGGCAAGGTTGGACCAGGGCTCTCAGAGGCTCACATTCAGCTATCTTCATCTTCAGCCCAGCAGCCAAAAAGTGCTGCTTAATTAACCCTTGGGAAACAGCAGCAGAAGAAATAGAGCCTATGTGCAAACATCCAGGCACTTTTCACTAAAACAACTCCAATCCAGAGGCATTTTGATGGTTTTCATCCCCAGCCTTTGCTTTTGATGCAGCCTCTGCCTGCTCACCCCCAGCTTCACCCCACTGCTCTCACCTGGGGCCCAGCCAGGCCAACCCAGGTATCAGGCACAGTTTTTGGAAGCATCCTCCTCCATGCTTCAGTCTCCGCACGGTGCCTGCAGGTAAGTAGAAATGCCCACCAAATCTGTGGCACTTGCCCTCTTTGCCACAGGCAGGGATCCTCTCTACAGCCTGCATCTTGCTCTTCTTGCTGCTCTGCTTGCTCCAGCCCTCCACTGACAGCCCAGCCAGTGTGCACAGAGCGTGCATGGCTCCACACAGCCCAGCAAAGGCGGCCAAGCGCTGGGTACCCCACTGTAAGCCCAACTTGGAGCATGGGAGTGAGCCAGGCTGGTGTGGCTGTGCTTGTGTAGCCAGTGCTGCCAGCAGTGCTCTGATGTGGGATGCTTCACTACGCTCTTCCACACATAGTGACACACAGCTGTCACACTGGCACTGAGAAATCATTGCCTTTTCATCAGGGGCTTTGTCAACTCCATCCCAATCTCAAGGGTCCTTGGGTGAAGCCCTCTAGCAGCTTTCCTCTTCCCTCGTTAAGGACCTTTTGTAAATATGGTCCATAACAGTCCCCAGTCCCAGAGGGTCCCAGTGGCTGACGGGGGGCTGCCTAGGGGGCAGGGATCCCCAGAGATGCTCCACTCTAGCAAAGGCAGAGGATGGCTCCCCGCACCCGGAACCACCTTTGCCACTAAATTTCTCAGCCCATGAAAACCGCAGACAGCTCTGCCCCGTCTGTGACCAGAGATGGAGAAAGCAATATCTCCTCCACTCCCATCTGCCAATGCATTAAGAAAATGAGAGCCGATTAAAGTCCATCCCCTCCTGAGCACCATTGGTCCTGGGCAAATTGCTGACACAACCCATTTAGTAGCATCAGCAGGCAGGTGGACTTTCCTCCCTCTGCAGACGCCCAGATTTAGATGGGTTCACAGTTGCTTGGGTCTGCTGCTCTGAGCACTGGCAGTAATCAAAAAAAAAAAAAAAAAAAAAAAAAGTGGTTTAATTGCACAAAATGAGTGTGCTAATTGCATTATTTATTTCCCAACACCTGTTCAAAGGCTGGCTCAGCTCTTGTCTTTCCTTGTGGACCTGCTTCTCTACCACACACTGTATGAGAATGATGGGATGGAATGGAGCTCAGCAGAAAGGGCTCCTATGTGCCCACACCACACCATTGGCCTGAGGGCCCCTGAAGCACCAAATCCCTCTGTTTCTTAAGGCAGGCAAGCTGGAAAGCCCCATTGCTCTCCCACTAATCTCCATCTGCAAGCACGTTCTAGAAGGCAGCAAAGAACAATAAAATTGGGGAGATTTGCAAAATAAACAGTGATCAAACGCAAAGCCCTTGGTTCCTACTCTGGAGGGTGCCTGCCAAGACACACAGATCATATCAGGCTAATTTACAAAAGGAAAATCACTCTAATTAGTGTTCAGGAAAGCACTTTAATGAGAAGCGCTTTAGTGTAAAAAGAGAGAGCGCCAAGAGGTCAAGTCATTCTTAAACACCAGAAAAACAGGAAATGAGGCAGAGTTGCTCTCTGCCCACCCAGGCCGCAGCACCACTTTCTTGCTTTTTTAATAATATTTCAGGTTATTTACGAGGAATTTGTAAAGTGCAGATCCTCATGCCCAGGGACAGGGCAGTGACACTGGACACAGCATGCTCTGAACATTATAATGGCAGACATGGCCAGTGGGGAGGGCTGGGTAGACTGGGGCAGATGTCTCCCCTGCTTTTGGGGCACAGTGTAGGATTTGGCCCTTGCCAAGTGGAGACAAGAAGCCCTGTAAATGCTATGTGTTCCGACTCACTAGTGGCTGTGACGACAGCTAGTAACCATGGCAGCAGAGAGATTCTCATGTGATATTGGCATTTCTGCATCACAAAAGAGCCTCTTATCTAGAATGAGTAACTAGTCTGGCTGGTCTTCATTCCTCCAGTTAATGCTAGGGCAGAGTGGCACAGCACTGCTCACGTGATGCTCATCCTGGGGTGAATTCGGACCGCCCACGGGGAGGCCCACAATATATGGGAGGTTCCATGGAATCCATATGGGACACTCACTGTGGCCACAGTGGTGCTAAGTGGAGGCAGACCCAGGCACCCCTCCTGGGCAGTTGTAGCTGGAAGGGCAGCAGTGGCTGTCCCAGTGAGCTCAAGCTTGCAAAGTGGGCACCTGCAAAATGTCTGAAGCACACTGGGCCATGCCATCCCCTGGATGTCACAGCCCAGACCTGTCAGGGATGTCCCCCGGCCACCCCATGGCACCCTCACAACTCGATCAATCTAATTTCTCCAGTTGTTTACATTTCTCCCCAAAGTCCTTCCAATTTATGTAAGAAAACAGTTTTTAGACTTCAACTGTTCAGCTTCCAGCTCTTCTCATGCGTCAAGTGACTTCTAAAAGCAAAAGAAAAAAAAAAGCATGAAATAACATAAGTCTAGATATCTAGGCATTCCTTCTTCATGTGACTCAAACCCAACTCGCTGGGTATTGCCTCTCCCTAAGACATTCACCCTAGGGCATGAACCAAAGTTGGAAAGTTTCATTCCAAAAGAAGAATGGGTAAAAAAAGAGAAAAGGAAAGCAGGTGGAAACAACAATAAAAGAAAAAATGCTATCCAGCCTGAGCTAAGCCTAAGCTGCTGTTAATAAATGCTGGCGTGGGCACCTGTTGGCTCTGTGCACCCCCTTCCCAAAGAGCGATCTGTCTTTTTTTCCAGGACGTTAACTCCAGCAGGAGCATTACTGCACTTAAAAGGAGCTCTGTGTTCAGGGCAGAGAAAACCAAACTCATATTGGCTTCATTTTAGAGGAAGATAAAAGGGATTCAGGGGGATTTAATTGCAACCATGGCTCAAAGCAGATCTACACAACAGAAAAAAGAAAAAGTGGTTTACAGACTGTTCCCAGAATTAGGACCAAGTCCTGCTGGTCAAGGTCTTCAGGTTTCAAGGTTAAAGTGCTTATTTTTATTTCAGCCTTTCTAATTAAACACAATTTAACTGGGCTTTCCATCTATCTTGCAATTTCTTTCTAGACCCAAGTCTAATCCCCAAACCTGCTTATTTGTTTTTACTTTTGTTATAACCTTGTAAGTGATTAACCTAAAATTGCACTTAATCTTTTTAAAAGATTGCTCTGACTATAAATACAGAGAAGCTACCTGCCCTGTTTCTATCCAGAGGAAAACAACATGCTCCACACTCAAGTGACTGTGGTGGGTTATATTATTCCTTTTTTAAGTTGATTTTTTTAATGAGAGGCATTTGTCTTCTGTAGCTTCATACAAAACATTAAATCAGTATCGCTTTTCTGAAAGACATAACAGCAGAGGTCATAAGGAATATGAATACCTCTCCAGTATAAAAAGTATATATAACTCTCTCTTAAAACATGTGTCATTACATATTAAAACAGTATATATAAAGCCTCCAGTAAAGATGCTACTTGTGATAGTGATGCAAAACCTAACACATTCATACAGATCCAAGAACAGCAAGCTCTGCTGCTTCCTTCAACAGCTATAAATTCCACTTCTTTCACTCAAAAGCAGAAACAGCTAAAATCTCTTTGCAAGGAAACCTGGTTTCTTATGGATATGTACCTGTGAGAAGTCCACTAATCAGAAATGTGAGTCAGGAGGAAGACTGCAATGCAGAATTTCCAGGGTGCTGGAGTGGTAATAAGCAACTGCCTGGTGAGATCCCCAAATACTGCATCTCATATTGAATTGATCCAACACTTAAGGACATCACAGCAGAATGAGCAAAAGCTAATAAGAAGTGCAGTAAAGGTACATGGAGCATTACCAAATCCATCAGGAACATTACAAGAACAGTGGAAGAAACAAGCCCGTGGTAAGTGCAAGCTGCAAGATATTTAATAGGAACAAATACAAAAGGAGCCCATTCCAAATACAGCAAAAACTGACAAATAAATGGAATTACAGAAATCTTCAGAAAGTCAAGTTATGGCAATCCACAAAACAAGAGGCATTAAAGTTGCCCATTTCTTAGCCTACCTGACATTTCTAAATAGTCCTGCCATATCTAAATAGATCTGAGCTCAACTTCCCTACCCAGCCTATAAGCCCCACCCTACCTTGACCTTAATAATTACCTGGAGAATAATCTCTCCAAAGAACTAAAGCCATAAACAGATCACAGAGAAGGATAATTCAGAGGCTCACTGTGGTTCCAGAATTACGAGTTATGTATCCATTACCATCTAATGCTGCATGTTGAAAACTAAGATCTTCAAAGAAGTATTAGCCATTTAATAAAGCTTTTCCCCCTCCTTCTGGTGATTAAAAAAGATATTACAATTCTACTAGTAGCATTATATGACCTCCGAGCCTCTAAAAAACTTTATTGGAAAATCTGTGGGGACTTTCCTGGCTTTGTCAGTGCATCAATAAGGAAAAAGACGGAAAACAACTGGAATTTTGAAATAAATCCACAGTAAGTGAATGGTAATACGCGTGGTATTTATTGTAGATATAGTGAGTTATGGAAGCCATTAAAGCCCTCTGTTTATTTAAACATTTTTTCCAAACCATATCAAATCACAGAAGTAAAACAGAACCCCAGTTTGACTATTGCAGGTTTCCTGGTTTGATTATATAACTATTTATATAGTGGGGAAAAAAAAAACCAAAACCAAAACAAAACCAAAAAAGACTTTGTACTCCCCACCAAAACCTTCTGCTCAGCAGGATACCACTTGCAAAGGATGAGAAGTATTTAGGGAGGTATAGGTAAACCCAGGTTTCCCCCTGCACTGTTTAGGGCAGTGGTGGCTTCAGACCCTCTAGTGGCTCATTAAATTTGTTTAAAAGAGAGCAAGCCATGACTAATATATATATAGATAATATAATACATATATATAATACTATAATATATAATATATATAATACTAACATATATTCTGGCTTTTTCTGCCACAGAAAGCCATCTAGTTTGCAAGAGAGTGATAAAATACAACAAAATAAGAGGACCCCATAGGTGGTGAAGATGAGCCACAGGCTGCTGATGGAAAGAGGGATCATATACAGGGGCAATGCCGGTGCTGACATCTGCTATGAAGAGCCCAGTCGTCTCACAGCCAGACCTGTGAAACCTGCAGCACTGCTCATAGGATCTGCTGAACACCCAAAAAGTCCCTCTGCTGTGGTTGCTCCCTGTGGCAAAACCTGCCCAAGCTGTTACTCCTGAGGATGCAAACCAGCTCTTCCAGATGGAGCAAGTGCCGCTGGGGCAAACTGACCAGCAGAAACCTTGGGGAAGGCCTGCATCATCTCATCCAGCACCGTCCCACCCACTGCTGCTTGCCACCTCTCAGCTTACCAGCAGCTCACTCTGGTTGACACTGGGTTTGAGGTAGACAAGGAGCTGGTGATGTGGGAGGAAGATTGGATACCCTGAGCCATCAGCTGGGCATGCCAGCTGCTGACCAAGTGTTTGCCTTCCCATGCCAGTACAACTGGGAGTGTACTTTCACTAGTGTCCCATATTGCAGTGATGAGCAAAATCAGAGTGGCTTCTCCATAGGAAACGTGGTCAAGAGCCAACCGAGTGACTGAAAGCAGCAGGAAAATGGCTGCTGGAAATATGGCACATCACTGAGTTGCAGCTATGAGTGCAGGGGACCATCTGTACACTCATGCAGGCTTACTTGTGCATTACAGGCTCTGGCCTGCCTGAAACGCTGGCTGGGAGAGGAGGGCACTTAATGCATTTCCCTTTCCCATTCCAGCCGGAAACTAGCAAAGCTTCTCCCTTCTTGTACTCGGTTTATCCCTCTGGCAGTGGTAGGTTGGTGCACCCATGGAAACCCAGGGCTGGAAGGGATCTCCAGGAACATCTCCTCATCCAGGGTTGTGCTCCTCTATCCCTGAAAGATGCTCATCAAATCTTTCTGTAACAGCCACCAGCAATGGAGAACTCACCACTCTCTGGGGTGGATGGCTGGCAGGAAATCCTCTTCCCAGCAGCAAACCCAAGGTGGTCTTGACACCATGCAGGGACCCTCAAGCATTTTGCAGTCCATGCACACTTGGATGGACCTCAGCCTTCTTGTGACCGTTCAATGCAATTCGTGCTCAGCTTGCGAGCATAGTCCACAATCTTTATGGATGAATCACTCTCCGGCTGCTGCTGACAGCCTTGAGCCCTTGAGAAACCTTTTTTTTTTTCCTTTTTTTTTTTCTTTCCCCTGGTTTTTTCTGGCCAAGCAGTGACTCAGCTGTCAGAGGTGAATAACTCTTCACACTTTATCTGAGCACTCATTAAAAATCCAGAGCCATAAAAAGCAATTTCTTCAGGGCTTCCTCTCTCTAAAGCTGGATTTCAAAGCAAGAGGGCTGGCCTGAGATTTAGTGGGAATATTCATAAAGACACTCAATAAAAAGAGTTCTCCAGAGCATGGAAACCTTGTACGGTTCTGGGTCATAGGGCAGCAGGTTTTATCAACGGTGGGTGAAGGTCTAGGCAGAAAAGAAAGGCAGATCCTACCTGCAGCACATAGCAAAGCCAACAGCCACTGCATGCAAATTGTTAATGACAAAAAAGCTTCTACCCTAGGTGTTTGCCTGACTCCTACTCCAGCCCTAGGACCTGCTTGTTTTTCATTTGTCTTCTTTTTCTTCTTCTTTCTCTGAAATCTCGGCAGCAAGGATTTCTTCATGCTCTTGTGCTGTGGGAATCACACGAATGGTGACTAAACTGTCAGAAGATTTTGAGAATATTTCTTCTCCTAGGGGGGTGTATGCTTTGTGGGAGGTGACAGGTGATCTCTGATGCACTGGTGATTTAGGTGGGATTGGACTGAAGCTGGAATCCTGCAATCCGAGAAAAAAAGGAGAAATCAATCTTAGGAGTCCTTTGTCCATCACCCCCAATCACAGTGTCTGCACTGTGCAAAGCCAGGTGGGTGTTTTGTGGAGTTTCACTGCACTGGGCTTCATCAGGATGCCAGCTATCTACCAAAGACAACCCCTGTGATGAGGCAGCTGAATTATACCCTGCACATCTTAAGAGAAGTCCATAGAGATAGGTGCAATGGAGCTTTCTCACACCTCCTGCACTATCTCCTGTTATGCTCCTGAAGCATCTGCAGGGGTTGATATTGGCGGCAGAAGTGGTGTTGTGAGGGAGCAGCCCCAGACTGCCCTGACTCGAAACTTCCTTTAGAGAGGAGCCTCAGAAACCTCACCTATGGACATGCCATGAACAGAGATGTCCTTCTAATGGGGTCCTGCTAACCCCATTAGCAGGGTGAATGCCTTATCCATGCATCCTCCAGTGATGGGTCTTGTTGCCACTACCAGATGAAGCACGCAGTACCACTCTTCCACGCTGCCTTTAACTGGTTATTAATTAGTGTTACACACCACGTGGTGGAAAGACTCATTGTGCTTTTGTGAAGGACTGCAGAAATGCAGTTATGCTCAGCATCACCCTGGATATTTACCCAGCATCAAGGCCACCACGCACTCCCTATCAGCTGGTCTTTCACCTCCCTTTACGTGTCCGGATGGGACAGTCTGCACAACTCCATGCTGGGAAGAGTAACAACAAGGTCTGCACCTTTTTTTTACCAGTTCAGCAGAGACACTTAGAAGGAAAAAAAAAAATAAAAGCAGAGCCATTTTCTTTTTCATTTGCTCATGATAAAAGTAGCAAGAGATACTTCATCACAGCTCACACAGAGCTGACAGGATGGCACAACAGTTGTGGGGGACCTCTGCCACAACTACGTCATGAAAGCTTTGCAAATATTGACTGGGCTGTGGCTGCTGGATGCCAGCATCCCCCTCCATCCCACCAGCACATCAATCAATTACAAGTGGCTCTGTCTCTGTGGCATGGAAAAGATGTTCATCTGTGGCTATAGCCCAGCTAGAAACTAGACTTGCATTTAGCATAGTTGGGCAAAAAAATCAATGTATTCCCCTTTTACGTTTCAAAACAAACCCCCGTGGGACAATGATATTCTCTCAGGGCCACATGTAAGACATTAGAGAACACTTCCCCATCTGCCCATGCTAGGTCAGACCCATATGATCCAAGCACACTCCTTTAAGCTACTTAAATGACAGTCTCTAGAGCTGGTTGGGGAGACCTGCAACTCTGCATCTAACAAAGCAAAACCAAATTGAATTGCCATCCTCCCTGCACTGACCTGCATCACCTTTAGTTCCTTAAGCCTCCACCGGAGCTGGGCTAGTGGCCCCTTGCCCCTCATCCTCCCCGTGGCAGCCAGGGCAGCCTGGAAGAGCTTCGGAGTGTCAGGTTTTGGGGGGATGATCAGGGAATCTCCAGGGGCTCCTTTCTCATCTTTGGGTTTATTGTTGTTTTTCAGCATTTTCCTACAGGAGGAAAAAGGAGACAGTCCAGGGACATGTTATATCAGATGGATTTTATAACGCAGAAAAATCAGACTTTAAAAGGACAGGGATGTTTTACACCTCAGGAAAGACAGAATAACAAACCTAAGTAATGCTAAAAACGAAAGTGAGCATTTTAGTAGATTTTTTAAACAAATGCATTTTGGCCACATCTGCTTGTGGGTTGTACCACTTTTATTGGTGAAGCGTTGCAGAGGGGCCAGGCTGGCTCTGGGCACCCCCATCCTCCCCAGCCGCAGTGAGGGACCGGAGCCCTCTGCCAAAGTGCGGCAACTCCAGCCCAGCTCTGCACCCAGTGTTCCACAGCTCTCCCAGGGCTTTGCACAGAGAGAATTCCCCCTTCTGGCTCCGAAACCCATCTTCTGCTTTGTTTTTTTATAACCCCAAAGGCTAGAAAGCAGCAGCCCAACACGCACTTGGCCTTCTTACGCAGCAGCTTCTGAGACTCTGGATAATGCACCAAAATCTCATTCAAGTCCTTCTTATCCAGAATGAAGAGGTTAGCGAAGCCGTGAGCTACGACATTTGCTGTTCGTCGATTCCCCCCTCCTGCTGCCAGCAAGCTGAGAGACATGTGACAAGACATTAATGCTGACATTAATGGGATGAGCACAACACTTTCAATTGTGTCCCCTCATCTCCCTCTTTCAGAGGACTTGCAGTTTAATTTTTACTCCCAATTAAATTTTCCAAGGCCAATTTTTAAAGAATGCTGGGAAATGTTGGCATAACACACTATATTAAAAAATATTCGCCTGTTTGAAGGTTTAAATATTGCATTTTACAGTAGTCTAGTGTCTGCTGGGCTGTAGGGATGCAAACTCATGAAATGGGCAGATTAATGGTTGGGGCACTGTTTTAGTGAAACATCTTTTCTTATTTGTTTTTTCCATCCCTCATAGACCTCTGCTCACTGTCACTAACTCTCCAGGCAGAAAACAGCACAATGACAAAAATAGTGAAAAAACTCCAAGAAAAATGCTGTAATTTAGGCAGCAGACACTGCTCAGTGTTCATGGCTTTCAAACACAAAGATTAATTACTCTGACCTCCCCACCTCCCACCCAGAGCCCCTCAGCTCTATTTTCCTGGCTGCTCACCTTATTTCTCCAAACACGGATCCGGCTTTCAGAGTCACCAGCACCGTTTTGCCATCAGGTCCCCCCAGCACCTGCACTTGTCCTGCCTGAATAATGTACATCTCACGGCCAATTTCTCCCTGCAGTGAAGACGGGTGCTGTGGAGGGTGCCCAGAAATAGGGAGACCAAATATGGATAGCCTAACCTACATCTTGCTGGAAACCCCCACAACCATACTGCCCTCTCCAAGCTCTCAAAACATTTTGTCCTGACCGTTCTCACTCCTGAACATCCTCATCTAAGCATCCCAAAGTCTCCTCCAGCTTGCCAGGCAGCTCTCCTGCTGTTCGTGGCTGTAGCAGAAGAGGTCAGTCTCTGCCCAAGACCCGCAGCAAGCCAGGTTTTGCTCTGAATTCCCTCCCTGTGAAGTGCCCGGATGCCACAGTGACGAGACAGGCCTGGCTTTCCCTGCTTTGCTTTTAGTGTCCTGCACAGCTCGGCCATGACACAGGGAATGGGAAGACAGCTGAGCATCTCGTTACCTTCTTACACACGTAGTCATTAGGTAGGTAGACCACTGATCTGAGCCTCTTCAACATGTCGAAGATCATCTGCCTGTCGCAACCCTGAGCCAAAAGAGAACCAACAGGGCCATTAGTCTGTGCCAGCATGTCAGGCTACGCTGGCCAGGTCCCGCATTGCAGAGGGTACCTGGAAGAGGGCCACTTTGCTCACGATGTTGTAGTTCACATCAATGGCAATGTCCAGCCTCATCTTGTCTGGCAGCTGCACCAGCAACTCTGATTCATCTGTGAGACAATGCAGAAAACTGTTTCCAGCACATTGTCCAAGAACATGTTCTTGGTGTGCCAGTGGGAAAGCAGCCTGCTCCTGGTGGGAGAGGGCAGGAGCCAGCTCACCCAGAATGGTCTCCTCCAGCCTCTGCCCACTCAGCAACCTGCAGATCTAAAGGCCATGAGTGATGGAAAGCTGCCCTTCATGTTACCCCTGCCCTGACGGCTCTCAGAGATGGACCAAGTGAGCCCAAGCCATCATTTTTCTTGTCCAGGAGAGCAGGCATAGAGGTCCTGCCTGATGATATACTGGTAGGGTGAGCTGTTGGACACTCTAGCCAGTAATTGCCAGGGACCGACGAGTAGGGTGCTGGGTTCAGTGTGCTACAAGTGATGCTGGGCCACCATGGAGCTGCAACTTGGTGGCAGCCTATAAACTCTATAAATGTGCAAATAAGCCCATATAGGGATGAGTAAAATAAGCCACACACCCCCCAGACTGCCGCCCCCTTTCCCCTTCCCCCCATTAGTCCCATTTGACAGTAACATATCTGCTCTGCAAAGCAACCATAACACAAGGTGCAAGTGTCGACCTTCAGAGCAGTTGGATCTCACCTAGCATGCCTTGCGAATGCCACGTGTACTCATACCATGTTTTCACCCGGTTCTGAACAGTTTTGGGAATTTTGTAGAAGTTCATGTATTTAATGGTACTGTCCATGCAGCTCCGATAGTAAGTTTGCCCTGCTGTAGCTGCACCGACGACATCTCTCATCTGAATGGGAGGAAGGGGTAGAAGAGATGTTTTAATTGCTGTCACTTATCCATCATGGAGGTTAAGCAGTCTAGAGCGTATGCTGAGTCCTAACAGCATCTATCAAACCCTTTTTGTCTTCTGCTGATGCTAAGCAGGTACTTGCATAGGGAAAACAAACCTGGACATACAAACCTGTGGACAAACCCCACCAAAACCTTACCTACCTGAGGCTGGGAACCCCATGCAACTCCCCCTCACCTGCCCTATCATGACGGAGAAAGCGAAGACGCCCGTGAAGTAGTTCAGCAGCTGGAAGACGATCTCAAACAGCGTCTTGGGGTCCGGCAGGCCCCCAATGGTGATTAGAGTTTTGACTGCCCAGTAATAGCAGCGGATGTAGCTGGGAGGAAAAGAGGAGGCAGCTTTGAAGGCTTCAGGCATGAAGGTCTGTTTCACCCCTTGGTAGCAAGCTCACATCCTCTGGCCATGGCAAGCCAGAGCCTGCTGAGAGTAATTATGGGAAAATTGAGGGGCTGCAGCCTCCCCACCACATCTGCATGTGCTTCTGGAGATGCTACAGGGGGACATAGAGACCCCCTAAAAACCTCCACACACCTCAGCTGCTCTGGCTACTCTCATTTTCTGCTTCTTTCAGCTCTGCTGCTATAACCTAGCAATGTCTTTTCAGAGTCTTTTACACTTTCACTAATAATCAGGGGGAAAAGGGGGTTGTCAGCAAATTGGTGGCATGAGACTCAAGAGGTGTCAAGTGAATTCTTGATTCACTGCTCTTGGGCACTTCCTTGGATGTTATAGTTACACCTACAGATGGATACAGATATGCATATCACACAAGAAAAACTATATAGCAGCAATATTAACACGAGAAGCTGGGTACTCAAAGGGAAGGCGAGACCCATGCTAAGGCTGCCTATGTTACAGTACAGTCACTTATCCCGATGCTAAATCTTTAATGCCCTTACCCATCCCTTTTTTTTTTTCAGGAAACTCATTTATTGCATGGTGGTAAATTAGTGAAATATTACTTAGTGTTTTATTTTGCCCATGTTGTACAGCTCGCAGTTATGGGCATTCGTCACAAGACAGTGTTCAGTTTGCAAGCCAAGTGCTCCCCCTGCGGCATCCATCACAATGAATATTTAACATATGTGTCTTGGAAATGCCTCCTCGAGGAGACCAGGTGGCCACTGTTCCTGTCTCACACACTGGGAATGGCACTGGGCTGATCGGAGGAGCTTGACACATGGCACCTAGAACACACATAGCTTCAAGCCTCCATCCTTACTTGGCAGCAGGTCAGCACCAACAGAAACAGGGCTCACACTGCCATCCTCCTCAGCCATGGAGTGTTTCCTTGATTCCCAGCAACAGGTTCCCAGTTTTTCAGCCTCTTTGACCTGCCATTGCTTTCCACCTCAGTCCAGTTACAGACTCTTTGCCTTGTAGCACTGTTTATTACTGCACAATTCCATCCATTCTGTTCCTGTCATTCTCCCTGGCTCCACATCTTTTCCTGACACCCCCAACCCTTTGCTTCAGGGGTTTTTATGAACCCAGCTGCATTCTAACACCTCCCTGCTTGCTGCCACTCATCATAGCAAGCTGTGCTGTGTGAGGACCTAAGCCCAGACTTGTACCTGTTTCCTTCCCCATCATAGACCCAGGTGGTAGAGCCCAGTCCCTCATAGGCTGATGCCCAGTAGTAGAGGCAGGAGTTCACGTGCAAGCTGTACAGTAAATAGGCAGTGGTCCGAATCACTCTGCAAAATAAAAATAAAAATAAAAATAAAAATAAAAATAAAACAAACAGAGAGCAGGAGGGCAGATAATGCAATGTGTGCTGGGAGAAACACATCAGATTTTCCCTGGCATCACAAGGACCTTCAAAACGATGAGCTGAGTACTGACAGCTGGGGGTCCTGCCAATGCAGGAAACCACAGAGCACCTAAATATGTGGCCCCTCTACTCCCCCCTTGCAGCCCTGCAGCTCCATAAGTGCCAGAAAAACTAGCTTATCCACTGTTGCCTCCTCTTCATCACCAAGACTCCTGCCCCCTCTGGGTCAGGGAGAGGTGAACCTACCCACACAGACTCCAGGATGGTCTGCATCAGCCAACACACACATCAGCTAACACCCACAATCAGCTGGACTGGGGACAGGGTGAAAATAGATCAGAAACCCAGAATAGGTGCATACCAAAGTGAACCTTCTTCTCCTGTCACAAACAGCAACTCCATGCTCCCTTTCTCGCTCCGTCCCTCCCTTTCCCCTCACCTGTAGATGTACGCCTTGCTCAGGATAGCCTCCAGGCGGTTGTTGAACTCGAAGAAGGCCATGTACTGTGAGGAGAAGGAAAGTGGCATGCTCCAGCTTCCCGCAACTCCCACCGGGAGAGTTGCATCCCCATAAAACCACATTTCCCCTCCATTGCCCTCCTACAGACCCTCCACAACATGAACTGCCACGTAGAGATTTGGCCCTATCTATAAGTGCCCTTCTATTCAAATGTGAGAGTGTTTTAGGATTTAAATGAAGTCTTTCACCAACAGATCTGCAAAGCCTTCAGAACAAGACTTCCCATTCATTTTAGAATCCTCTTCTCACCATTGATGAGTCTGGCAAGCCGTAACTTGTCACAGCCAGTGTGGGACTCCTTCATATCCATTGCAAGTGGTGTTCTGCCTGGTTTTATAAGCACTGGCTCACCTTCAGACAGCGAGGAAAGCGCAGGAGTGGGTTGACACCAACTTTGAAGTAGAAGAAATCCAGGGGCAGGAGGCACACCACATCCATCTGAAATAGGTACAAAGAGAGAAACCTCTGTGACACATGCAGGGTGGTGGGGTGGAGCTGCAAACCACTGTTCAGATTAAAGATTCATATTAACAAATAAAGGTATGTCAAACCTTAAAGCGCTGTGATCGCAGGTAGTTCTCTTTCATGGCTTTTTTATCAGTCTAGTTGGGAACAGGAGAGGGGAGAGATGAAGATTGATCATTGCTTGCAGAAAAGAAAGTCATGGCCAACATGGTCATGCCTGGCTTTCCTCTTCTGCACCACAACAGGGAAGATGCTCCCTTTGTGCCTGAGAAGGGGAGTAGAGCAAAAATAGCAGAAGACTACCTAGCCATATGCCATCTTTCCATTCTATCTTGGGACATTCTGTGCTCACTTTGCATCCTGGAGAGAGCACATCACAGTGCCAGCATCACAAAAGTCAGAGTTCACAGGAGAAACTGTCTGAGCATTTGCATGAGCCATGGGAAGGCTGTACCCTTGAGGTTTTATTTTTCACTACTTACTTAATTGGATATGGAAACAAAATCAAGGGCTTTCACTTATCTCAGACATTCAGATTGCAATCACTTTTGTCATATCACTAATGCCTTCTGTGCTCCTGAAAATTAAACCCAGTTTATTATGGCACCTGCTCTCAATTAGCAGTGCCCATGCACCCCACTGCATTACTGGCAGCACTGCCTCACAGAGCGGCACCCTCCTACGCAGGAATGGGGCTGCCACAGACCACATGTTTTCTAGATGGGCTGGTATTGACTATTGGGGAAAAATAGACACGTTTGGTGGACAAAAGGACTTATCCACTACATAGCAGGAGAGATGACTGCGGTCCTCCAAGAGTGGACACAACCCTGATGGCCACAGCCATCATGGAAGAGCTTGGAGAGCTCAATTCAGAGACTGGTGAACAGCATCATCCATTTCTACTCAGGACTGATGAGCATGGGAGGTCCCTGCAGCTAATCCCCAGTGATGGGATATGCGTCCTGCCACTCACTATTATATCTCCCCCCTGGACAAACTGCAGCCGGGTCTGAAAGACAAGGATGTCCAGCAGATAGATGAGATCGCAGAGGTAGTCCACAAACAGCCAGCAATGGATGTTTGATGGTGTCTGGTACGGGAAAGCCCAGCGGACAGGGATCAACCAGCAGTTCCAGTTCCAGGCCATGACAACGAAGAACAGCCACAACACATACATCAGGTCTGCACACAGGGAACAGGATAACAATTAGCCAGGCACATGTCCCTTGTCCTCCTGAATCCACTATTCAAAGAGGTTTTCATCCCCGGCCCTGCCCTGCATGCAAGGAAGAAACCTGCGGAAAGTCTCTTATCAACAGCACTTAATTGCAAGTGGGCTCTAGATGCAAAGTGAATACCACCAGTTGCAAAGAACATTGCTTTTTATCAGAAACCCTCTTCTAACTTTGCTGGTTCAACTAGGTTTGCTTTTGCTTTGCTCCCATGATATCAAATTTCTTGCTTGGCTATTTTCACCTTGAGGCTGTGCTTAGGCAAGGGCTGGCTGCTTGAGCCTGTGGGCTTTGAAAAGGCTGGGAAACAGCAAAGATGAAGGAAGGAGTTAAGTTCCTATGGAGTGTCCCCAGGACAGGGGATTTTTAATCTGTGGTATTATTTTTATTTGGAGTGTTCATACCACAAGGACAGCATTCGCCCACTAAAAAGCCTGAAAAGCAGAAGGTGGCTGCCCCTTCCCTGACTTCTCGTGCTCCTGATACCCACAGCCATCAGGAAGTATTTTGGCAATCCTCTGCCTTGCAGGGGAATTTAAAACTCTGGGGTTTAGTAGGCAGGTGTAAGCTAAATTGCTCCTTGCTTAATTGTCCTCCCTTCTCTACAAGTTCTCACCTTTTACACCTCCTCCCTTCCTCACCCTCCCTCCCTCCCAGCTTGCCCCAAGCCTGGCTGTGCTCCATTACTCACTGGTAAGGGGGTCAATGCTGCTGGGGAACCGGTAGTTTTTCAGACGGTCTAGCCAGGGCCGGTACTTGAATGTGCAGCACAGCATCTCACAGTAGTGCTCATCATCCACCTGTTTGTCCCCTTCTGGCTCCCCTCCTGGAGGGGGCACAGGTGCTGCCACAGGTGCCGGCCTAGCAGGGGCTGGAAGAGACCACATAGTTATTTTAGAAGGACAGAAAATCTTCTTACTGCAATTTGGTTTAAGGTCTTTAAATTATTAATAAAGCAGCTGTCTCCCTGAAAACACCCATGTGTGCTGACCCAACAGTTAAACACTCCCAGCCCCACTTGAACTCACACGCTGTAGGACTCTCATCATCCGAAGTGACATCGGGATCAGTCAGCCTCTCCTTCACCTTCTCAGTCCTCTCTTTGAAGAGCTTCACCAGCTCCTGGAGCCGGTTGTTGACGATGGCACTGCTCAGGCTCGTGGCTGAACCAATGCGCTCAGGCAGGCTGCAAGGAAACCATCAGGCTTTTCATGAAGGTTCATGACCCTCTTTTTTAACTTACAAGATCCCAAATTAGGATTTACCCATATTTATTTGGCTATTGTGTAATCAAAACAGTACAAATTAAGGTGGTTTCAGTAAAATAGCATCAAGCAGCACTTGGCTCAGCCTCATCCTTGTCCTGGGGCATGAGATGACCTCAGAGGGACTTGGGAAGCACCAAGATCCCAGGTTGGATTTTATGTGCTTAAGAGAAGAAGATTTTAGAAGAACTATGGGGTGAAAATGTGCACCAAGCCCCTGAATCTATGAACTATGTCATCTCTTTTCAGCCTCTTTATCAAAACTAGGTTGGATTCAGACCAGTATGCTTAACCCAGTATGACTGAGAGCATCACTAGGAGGGAGGACAAAAACAAGCTCAGTTGTTGTAGGTCTAGGCTGGTTTGTTGTGATAATTGGCATAACGATTTCTGCCCAAGAAGGCGGCAAAACCCTGCACCATGTGGAGGTGTGGATCCTCCTCAAGACTCTGCTTCCCATCTTCCTCCAAGGCTGTCTTCTGGGACTGCAGGAAAGCCAGGACCTGAGGTGCATGATGCACAGCTTGTGCTCGCTTCCTACATGGAACAAAAAGTTAATTTCTCTGCAATCAGTTAAAAAAGGTGTTGCCATGGTCCTATAACATATGTAGATCAAAGGTGCATCTTCTCTGTGCTTAAACCTACACTAAAGGAGAATATTTCTGCCTGGATACCAGAGAAACAAAGAGAGCAATTTCTGCAGCCCTTTGGTCCCACCACGCACCTTTCTTTCTGCTCTTCATTCCAGTCCGGTAGTGTTTGGGTCAGGGACTTGTCCAGACCATCCTCCGGGGCCAGCAGCTTTCTCCTGTGGGCACAAACACAGCAACCAGGCTTGACCTGTCCCCCATCCTCAGCCAGCTCCTCTTTCTCCTCCTATGTCTCATCTGTTTCCACTTCCTTTTCTCCTACCACAGTCAGTTTTCCACTAATTTTTGATGTTGTCTGAACTAAATGGGAGCAAACTACCCTGCTGCTTTGCTGCCAAAGCTCTATTTCTTCCTGAGCACCACTGAGCCATGGGCTGCATGCCCATGCAGTCAATCAGTGCATTTTGCAACCCTTTTGGGCATCTGGCAAAATGCAGAGAGGGTGGGCCCAGCTCTGTGTTTGTCCCCAGTTGCCGTGCCATCACACCACCATGTTTCGAGACAGGCCAGAAAAAATACAATACAAGTAAGATGGTGCAAGAAAGTGAGGTCTGGAAAAAATGGGAAGATACTGGGGACACCACCTGGCCCTGAGCTGGCTCCAAGCTGGCTCCATTGTACCTTAAGTCATTGAATCAAAAAGTGAATGGCAGAGCAGGGGATATATAACATGGACCCTCCAATGCCTCTTGATACCTGGAAAGCCAAGTGCAAAAGGCAGCAGTCAAAAATGGCTCCAGGTTCAGGAGGGCACTATAAGGGCTGTCATCATGATGCTGAGCCAGTGGCAGCTGATGTCTTCCAAGAAAATGTATTCTAACACAGCTGGTGGATCCCTTTGGCACAGGATGGTTTCCGGCACAACCTCCTTACATGTAGGCAAGGAATGTGGCAGAAAAAGATCTACATATGAAGATGTCAGTCACAGCAAAATCTGGTTTGCAAACCTGCACTGAAGTCCAGAGTAAAAACTGTGTTGCTGGACTCTGGGCTCCATAGATGCCCAGGATGTGCTGGGATCTATGACGTGGGTGTTAATCTGAATTGTTGTCCATTTTCTACATCACCTGAAGACATAAGAGAAAGCCCATCACTTTGACTCTGATTAAAAATGAGAGCTGCTGTGCCTGCTGATGGGACTGGAAAACATGGACATTTCTGTTTCAGAAAAATAGCTGGTCCTGTTCACTAGCTTGAGAGAGAAAACCTGTCATGAGCAGCAATTGCCAAAGGTGTTTTCCCAGACTGATCCCAAGTGCCATGCAGCTGAGGATGAGCCTCAGGTCCTCTCCAGCTATGAGCTTGTTGCCACAGGACAATTTTCATCACTGGGCAACAGAAAAAGGCAGTGAGATTCAGCAGGCTTTAAATAACTGGCCTCTTAGTGCTGTTAATATTTGTACTGCAGGTATTTCATATCACTCCTTAGGCTGTGGTTTCGCAGTTTAAAAAGCTGTTCAACAGACTACATTATGGACAGTTTTGTGATTTTATTTTCAAGTGTTTCAGGAGTTTGTTTACTAAAAGATCCAGGATGAATGTAACATCTAGTTTTCAGCACAGGAAAAAACCAAAACACATGGTTTTTTCTCCACACCTTCATGTTTATTTTTAATACTCTGCAAGAATGAGCCTCAAAGAAAACCCAAGAACAACCAAAAAAACCCATTGTCTTCCTCTAGCCTCAATTTTTAAACTCAGTTTTAATCCTCCCCCTCTCCGAGGATCCTTGATCCGATTGTGCAAAGTCCAGGGGGATATGCTGCAAACCCTTCCAGCAAAAATGCAAGAAGTTGGGGTTTATGATAAAAGCCCATACCCAGCACACAGACTCTCTGAGCTCTGAATTTGGGAGCGCATATGCATGCAAAGACAAATGCAACCTGATCAAGGCCTGGGGACTGAGTCCGTCTCCAGGAGGACACACAGTTAAGACTGTCCCCAGCCTGCAAAAGCTTTAAACAAAATTTTATCATTTAATTAAAAAAAAGCAAACAAGAAGCAAGGCTTTTTCCATCTCCCCTGCCTTGCATGGGGTGACACCCACCACACACACATCATCCCGACTCATTGTCTAAACCTGCCAGAAACAGGTTGCTCCATATGGTTGTATAAATATTCCTGTACCAGCACTGCCAGGAGGATGAGACCCCGAGAACTGGGGACCGGGCCAGGGCAGAGCCGTACCTGGGGGATGCCAGCGCCGTGCCGGGCACTGCCAGCATGTTGGGAACATCAGTGATGGGCACTGGTAAGTGGGTACTGTTGTTCTCCGCAGCATCACCTCTGCTGTCCACATCCTTGATGTCCACAGTGGGGTAACTGCCTGGACCATGAAGAAGGACAATTGCAGTGAGAAGGGTGCAGCCAGGATGAACCCTCCATGCCCATTGTCTCCGCAAAGTTGCCCCCAAAATCCTACAGTGCGCTAGAAAGTCTCCCCTTTTCCCTACATTCCCTTCTCACCCAACCCTCCTTTCTCCTAACAGTTTGGATCATTCCTTCTTTTTTTTTTTCCCTGTTTTTAACACTATGAGAAGCACCACCTGCTTCCCTTCTGCTTTCCCAGCTTGCAGTGATTGCAACTACTCCATGGGAGCGTTGGAAAATGGTGGAAATGAGGATTACCAGTTGCAGTTGTTACGCAGGAATCCAGGATTTCAAGCTGCAAACCTGCCTCCCAGGGTTTAGAAAATCTCCTGAGTCTTCTGAATGTAAATATATGGATAGTGCAAGCTCCAAATGACACAAGTGTTTCCTTTTCATGCAGAACAAGACACCATTTACCTAAGGATTAACAGCCTCTCTGTATTGTGGAGAGTAAAGTTTAGGAGCTGGAAGCTTGAATGTTTATAGTGGGTAAGGAAAGATATCCATTGCCCAAGGGAGAAATGACACTGGGGGTTATCTTGGCTGGACCATGCAGCCAGCTGAGCTGTGAAGTGTTGTCCTTTTTCTTGGCTACACAACAAAATGCAATGAGTTCCTGCAGGATTTCTTTTAAGGGAGGTTTTCACACATCTGAAAGACCCTGTGCATCCCTTCCGTGGTGATGTAGGACCTGTGAATCAGAGCATGGCTCAACCAAGTCACTGAGAAAAGACCTGTTTGGGTTGCAAAGCTAAAATCCCATTGTGTGTAAGGAAAAGCAGCAGAATTTGTCTCACTCATTAAAAATACAGCAAAGAAAAGCTACAGAAACTTAATTTGTCCTTCTGGGTTAAAAGGCATAAAACTGTGAACAGCAAATCTCCATCTTGACATCCTCTTAACACAAATGGCTTACACAAATGCTAAGAAGAAAACTACATGTGCACTTGATATTTAAGCCTTTGCCTGCAGGTCCTTCGGTAGAGTTTTTGGACAAGCAGGTCAAAACATATAGCTTGTCATTTGCAAGTATTGGCAAACACTCTCTAGGTGTTATCTAGAAAGGCACACAGTGATGAGGCAAGAGCAGAAAAAAAGAATTAATTTTGTTCTCTGGCCTATGTGCTGCAACATAAAGCAGTGGGTTATTTATTTAAAAAAAAAAAAAAAAAACCCAAAAAAACCAACAAAAAGCAACTACCCGAGGAATATCCCCTTGCCCCCCTCAAGCTATGCAAGCCCATTGTCAAAGCCAACATCTCTAATACCTAGGGGGGATTGCTCCTCATTGCAAAAATTGGGGTTGACAACTCCAGCCTTTGACTTGCTGGCGACAAGGACAGGGATGCGGGAGGCAGCAGTGGCTCGGTAGCTGGGGACATTGGGGAGCTGCTCTAGAGTGCTGCAGCCCGGAGGGGCAGTGTCCCCGCCATTGAGTGGCTTGTCATGCACCAGCCAATCTAGCTCGACATCTTGGGTAAGCGTGGACATGCTGCTAGGCGCCTAGGTGCTTCAAGCAAAGGACAAGGCATCTGAAGCTGCAATAAAACACAGAGTGGTTTGAGACAGGACAACTGTGTCAGCACAGAGAAATACAGGACCGCTGGGGTTTTTGTTGCTTCCCGCCACTCACAGATGTTGGTAGCAGCAGTAGTGAGCATCCTACCACAGACTTTTCTAGCATTGCTGCAAGACTGGGGTGCTGTGCAGGGCTGCATGAGCAGAGAAACCTGCAGCCTGTACCAGGAGTCAGGTCAAGTCATCCCTTGTGCAACTTGCCCAACATCAGTGGAGTTATCGTAGAACCATAGAATAGTTTTGGTGGGAAGGACCTTTATAGACCACCTAGTCCAACCCCCTGCCATGGACAGAGACATCTTCAACTAGACCACGTTGCTCAAAGCCCCGTCCAACCTGGCCTTGAACACCTCCAGGAATGGGGCATCCACCACCTCTCTGGGCAGTCTGGGCCAGGGTCTCACCACTACTGGCCTAAAAAATTTCTTCCTTATATCTAGTCTAAATCTTCCCTCTTTCAGTCTTTGTCCTATCGCAACAGGCCCAGTATGCCAGTAACTGCCTTTGCTCAATCAGTCTGCAATAGGAGCTCACCACCTCAGTTTTATTAGTAACCAATTACCTCCTAAACAGTTAAAATGCACATTATGCCAGTGTTTATTTCCCAATTTGAGAAAAGTGGTAGAGAAAATCCTTTTTATCTCCCCCTACATTCTTCAGTGGAAGGAGGAACTCTTATTTCACATCAGAGATTGCTTAATCAACAAGGCTCAGTACTGCATTAACAGCAGCCTTTCAAAGCTGGCTCCAACTGATGACAACACTGACATTGGGCTGTGTCACAGGATGCTTTAAGGCAGCAAAAAGCCCCGACTGCCCACACAGGCCCACGTTGCCGAAAACTCCACTGCCCACCCCAAGACACAGAGCAGCGGGGAGGGAGAAGCTGGGCTTCTCATTGCCTGCCTTTGTCACCTTCATTCGACATTACGCTGCTATATATTATACCTTTGGCATCAGTTTCAGCAGCTTCAGCTGTTGCCTCCTCCACCTTCAAAATCAAAAAAGCCATTTTAAGAAGACCTGCTCCATCAGTAAAAGAGTATACTTTGCAGTTTGACTTAGTGCCCTGTATCCCCTAATCATTCCCCAACCTCTAAGCTTCTTGTTCAGAGCCAGCATTTTAGAGTGAAAGCACATCTCCTGTGTTGCAGTTACTGTTGCTGTCTCATGTTCAAAGATGGGGAGATCTCAGTGAGCAACATTCCCAGTGCTCATCCCAGTCCTTATTTCTCACCAGGGCACTGCATTCCCCTGGGCAAACTCTGAGCATCTGGTGTGCACTGAGCAGCAAGAGCTCATTGCAGACCTGAGCCCAAGCAGGGAGTGATGACGTACCTGTACAAAAGCACCTTCAAGATCACTTATCTCAGCTTCCTCCAGCTGCTCAAACCTGAGAGCCTCCTCTGCAAAGTAGACTTCATCCACACCCTCATCAATGGTGAGACAAGGCGATTGGAGCAGCGTTCTGCATGGTACAGATCAAACAGAGACAAGAGCCCAAGCTCACTTTTGCCCTTTCTGAGGTTGACCATAGAGTGGAATGGGGACATTACATCAATGAGGGATATAACACATCAACAGGATGGGCATCATGTCAATGGAGGGGGTCATCACGTCAGCAGGGATGGCATCACATCAACAGAGGACACATCATGGCAACGTGGGGGCATCACATCAACAGGAATGATGCACAGCTCTCCCAGTTTCAGGCAACACTGCTCCTCCAACTGCATCACAAGCCCCATTGGCTGGTGGACAATACTACAGAAATCTTAGTTTAATACAGTAGTGGTGCTGCTTGGGTTAGAAGGGAGTTGGGAAAAATCCTACATGGGAGAGGAGGTGAGAGGTGCATAAATAATGCAAGGCATTGCATATGCATAAGCAAAAGTTACATATACAGAAAGATACAGGCAGTACAATTCTCCTGCTGTGGATAATAATTTCTCATAGGTATAAAATTTGAGAAATAAAAAGATGAAACCCTAATTTCGAGGCAGGGCTGTCCCACAAGCCCTTTTTGCTTATGGCTGTGCAAGACACCGCCAGGACACATAATTCTCATTTTTCTTTAACAGAAACCACAGACTCCAGTTCCACCATTCTGACAAAGGGAGGTCACAAAATAGATTTTACTGGTTTGATATAACTTCACAACGGGAAAACAAAAGCCTCATCATGTCATTCTTTGCACTTATCTCCTGATTTGCTCTTTCCTGGCGAGAGATTCAAAGTGAGGATTGCAGATAATGAAAAAAAATATTATGGCAGCAAAATGCATGAAAATTGAAAAAACATCTTTCTGCATTCTTGTCAGTTCATAAGTCAGAAGATGTATGTAAAAATCAGGGGATACTTTTCCTCTTTTATGTCGATGCCCTGAAAAACTGTTATTTTCCAAAGTATTTTTAGATTTTTTTTTAGTAATTTTCCACCCCCTATTTTTTTAAAATTAGGCTGCCTTCAAATGCTTTTCATCACAAGTCTTTTCATCCTAATCTAAACAGAAAACCTGTTGCTGTCTCTTTTCCTATAAACAGAGAAATATATCAAAGGATGAAACAGCATCTCATCCCCCCTACAGCTGAAGTTAAAGTTTCTATACGGGAGGTCCAGGAACAGATTTTGAGGAAATAAAATGATATGGTTTAATACTGCGTTTAATCATGTATTTTCAGCTTCTTCCTGAAAATCTAACTACTTCAGAGGAATCAACAGATCATTATTTTAGCACTAGGTAAATAGTAATATTTACTAATTTTTACTAATAATTTACTAATATTTTAGCACTAGGTAACAAATTCCTAAATGTTTATCTTATGTGAAATCAGAGCAAACCACTAAACTAAATAGACAGGTTTTTCTAAATACAATCTAGACCAAAGTCACCACCTACAACAGCTGACAATAACTATTTTCTATAATAGGGAAAAAAAATTCTACCTACTTGTATTAAGTAGCATTTGCAGGTACAACACATAATCCTGTCTTTAAATTCAGCGCTGCAATATTCGTAATAATCCAACTGCCCTGAGTTATTCGCTATGGTTTTAAATAACGTGGACCGTCCCCAGGGGCTGGCTGCTCCTAGCTCCGGATGAAGGCACAAACCACGTCTCCTGCTCAACCGAGTCGCCGAACCCCGCGGGAGGGGATTGGCCGAGGGCTGGGCTGTGGTTGCTACGGGTGGCTGCGATGGAGATGGACCCTGTGTCTCCAGGAGACACTCGCCTGTCACCAGGTGCAGCGTCAGCAGCAAGCCCTGGGCAGAGATGGTTTGCGAAAGCATCCTTCCCCAAGCCCATCCTTCCCCAAGCCCATCCCTCCCCGAACACACCCCTGCCGCCCGCTGGCTGGGAGCTCCGCTCTGCCGAGAGGAACTCGCTCCTCCGCTGGTGTTTCAGCCTCTCCACCTTGTGAATGCAGCTGAAACAACTGATTCACAGCAAAACCATAAAGACAACGGCAGCCACTCACCCCACACTCTCCTCTTCCTTCTTCTCCTCCTCTTCCTCTTCTTCCCCCTCCTCCTCCTTTTCCTTCTCCTCCTCCTCCTTTTCCTTCTCCTCCTCCTGCTTCTCCTCCTCCTCCTCCTGCTTCTCCTCCTCCTCAGCACCACTCAGGGAGGAAAACCACAGCCTGGGGAGAAGAAATTCATTAGGTGAAATCCGCAAAGTATGGCTGACCTCACAAGAGGAGCACTGGCAGTCTCCACAGCCCCTTTGGCTGGAGGTGCTCTCCCTCTACCTCCCACCCAGCATCTGGTTTCACAGCCCATTAGTGTCTTCAGCCCCAAACAGGTGGGAGGAAGAATGAGAAAAAGTTTGGGAATGAAAACCCAGAGTCCTAGAGCCTTCAAATTCCCATTGCAGTACAGGGAGAGGATGTGCCATTTGTTGCTGGTTTTGACAAAAATGTCCTTGTAAATGAAACCCAGCCTCCAGGACAGGATGTGCTTGCTGCCCACAGCTTCTCAGGGTCATATACTAAGGGGAAAAGAATCTGAAAAGTATTTTTATAACATGTCCAGTGTCTTCTGGCGGAACAGAAGAGAGCTATGCTGAGCAAGTGTGGCTCCAGGCATCACTTGTGGCTTAGTGTGCTCTAGTGGAGTGCATTCCACCTATGTGGACCGCTGTGCTCACCCTCCCCTGCACATGTGGTGGGCACAGGGAGCATTTTGTAGGGCTCCCAAACCCTTTGGGAGTGTGCATGACATCTCTCATCCTCTTGCTGCAATGCAGCCCACTCCCAGCTCTGAACACATTGCTCGCCTCTCGAGGACCTCAGCAGGGATTCTTCATTCTCTTAGAAGAAGCAGAATGAATTATGTAAGGACTACTGTTTCCCAGTGTCATGACAGAAGGATGTGCAGTTGATGGTACCAAGGTTCAAACTCATTTTTAGGGCCAAAATCTTCTTAGGGGAAGCCCAAGCAGAGCATCCTTCAGCAGGACACCATGAAGCATTGTACTCATGGCTCTGCCACTTAACACCAGAATCTCAACACCAAAAGAAAAGGTTGGTTTTGCTGAAATGCCTTTTGGGTCTTTTTGGTGCCCCTGTCTTTGGAAACGAGCACCTTGGCTTCCTATTGCCCGCTCCACCACCAGCGCTGGCAAGGAGAGATGCCCAGGGACATGCTCATCCCCTTCCATGGCCACTATGCTCATGGCCAAAGGGTATGTAGAGCTGCCCATCAACAGCATCTTCCTTCTCTTACCTGTTTGCTTCTTCCTGAGGTTCCTCCTGTATGGGGGGAAGGGGATGAGCATCTGACACCAGCTCAGCCTCACGACCCCAGGCCATCATCTCACATGTGGCTTCATTAATCCAGTCATCATTGACTTCTTCCAGGACGAGGTCAGTGTCCTCCGTTTCCCCAGGGACAATATGAACTGAAACGGGAATGGGGAAAGGAAGGCAATGAAGTGAGAGTAGTCCATTTTCAAGAGGCCAGAGGTAGGGCCAGGGCAGATGCAACATTTTAGCTGCTTGATGCAGAGGTGCTGCCACATGCTAGGACTTAAGCACTTGCAGCAGGAACAGACTTGTGCAGCCCCAATCCCCTCAAGCTGTACAGAATGGATGCCTTGGGCACTTTTGCCAGAAGAAAGAAGAAAATTCACCATTTTGTGTCAAGCGCATCCAAAGCCCTATGAAAATTATAGCCATTTGCATACAGATGCCTGTTGGCTTCTGTAAACATATAGCAACCTCCATCAGCAGACAACTTGGCCCATCTCCAGGCCACATTTTGGATCTTCTTGCAAACAGGAGCAGTGGCAGGAAGAGCCCAAAGCCCTTGCCAATCCTGGGCGAAATGCTGTGCTGCCACAGCCCAAGGGGCCTGGTTTTGCAGAATAAAATTCAACCCAGAACCCATGTTGCAAAGCCATGAGGAACAATCCATGTCTGCTCCAAACACTGCCCCAGGCATGGTGTAGGAAGCATCCCTCACACTCCACAATTCCCCAGCATCACTGGGGTGAAACCCACGGTGGGTTTGTGGGGGGTTGTTGGATCAGCTGCAAAGGGAATAGCGTGGGTCTCATCCAGGACCAGCCCTATCCATGACCCTGAGGTACCCATCCTACCATGTTGGGTACACAACAGAGAAACAGAGGAGGAAGCATATCCACATACTGTAAAACCAGTTTATTTTGAGGTATGCCTGACAACAAAACTTACATGTCTGCTGTGAAGCTGATAGGAAACACGCAAATTCAACTACAGAAAGGCAGGAAACCCACCCACGGTCAGGTCTGTGTCCCATTTACACTCCCCATGGTGCCTACACTGCCTTTAGCCCATTCCTTCTAGATCTCCATTAATTAAAATACCGGAGAGCAATCAGTGAGATGGCTTTTGAATACACTAAATGAAAACAGGGCAAATACTAAATTGTAGCCGGGTACCAACAGGGTTTGTTATAAACAGAGGGAATGGGGCTCAGAGTGGTTGCTTGACTACCTAGATCATCCTAGAGATGCAATGAGGTGGTGAGAGACCTTTCAATATATCAAGATGGCTTGTACATAAAATAGAGAAAGATTTTTTTAACAAGGCCTGCAGTGACCAGAAAAGATGCAGTGATTTTAAACTGAAAGAAGGTAGATTTCAATTGGAAATAATGGAGAAATGTGTGATGAGGGTGGTGAGACAATGAAAGAGGTTGTCCAGAGAAGTTGTGCATGCCCCATCAGTGGAAGCGTTGAAGGTCACGTTGGACGGGCCTTTTGCCAACCTGATAATGGAAGATGTCCGTGCCCATGGCAGCAGGGTGGACTGGATCATCTTTGAAGGTTCCTCCCAGCCCAAACCATGGTGGTAGGTTCTCTCACCCCCTTCAGCCCAGCATGCCAGCTCTGGCTACTGAGATCTCACTACTTGGCTACTCACACACTTCTGGGCTGGAGATAGCCCCTGGGATCCCTTCCCTACCAGGACACTCCTGCCACTACCACTAGTGCTGCATGGTGTAGAAAGCATCTGAGGAGATTTGGGAGAGAGCAGCCACAGCTGGGAGTAAGGAGAGTTTGGGCTAAGCTCTCCCATAAGGAGAGTTCGGGCAAAGGCTTTTAACCATTAACTCCTACCTGTTTGCCTAGAGATTAACCTCGGCTGCCTTTGCAGCTAGAGATTAACTTCTGCATTTGCTGCTGCAAACCAGAGCCCTTTCCACTTGCTCAGAGAAAACACTTAATGGAAGAAAAGCAGTAAGAAGCTGATGAAAGTTTAAAGAGGTCTATAACATTATGCCTTGGAGGGCAGAAGTCAACTAAAAGACACCTGTGGGCTTCAGCTGCAGGTCTTAGGGGTTAATATTTGGTTGCTGGCAGGGGGACTGAGAGGGCCAGGAGTGCTGGGAGGGTGCAGCTTTCTGGGAGGCTTTCTGCCTCTGAGATGTCCTAATTGATGCTTTTCTACCCTCCTATAAACTATAGCTTCCATGTCATAGACATTGTTCTGCAAAACCAATAGCTCTAGTTCCTGAAGCCAAGAGGGAGCCAGGATGGGGACAGCCCTAGAACCGGAGACACACAGACAGTCTTGGGTCCTTGCCTTCCCAGCTGGGAAGGAGCTAGAGACCATTTGCAGATTCTCCTTTGCTTTTTCTCCCCAGCTGTGCTTTCTCCTCAGGCTGGTCTTGTTTGGTTATGGGAAGGACTGGCCTGTCACCGTCTTCGTTTTCCATTTGTTTCAGAGGCACTAAGCCCCTTTGCCCCCTGAAACAAAAGGAGAAGGAAAACATTAATGAGCACACTGGCAGTTTGGTGCCAGGGCAGATCTCTCACTTGACCCAATCTCTCCCTTATTCAGGCAGATTAAATAACCTTGAGATGCCTTGAGGCACCAAAGCGAGCTGTAACACAGGCCAGCCATGCACAAAGGGTGCAACTGCCCTGTACATGCAGGGGCATGCAACTGGTTTTGCCTCTTCCCAAGGACCATGGCAGTGCTCAGGTCTCCAGTTTGTTCAAACACAGGGATAAATGCCTTCCTGCATGATTTCCCACTCCTCATTCTCCCCAAGTGGCTGCTGGCTCGGCAGGAGCAGCCTCCTGGCATGTCCCTGGAGGGACGCACAGTCTCTGCAGTGGGTCCCCACTCCCATCGGCAGCTCCCTCAGCCTGATCAACCACTCCTTCCCAGGGACAGCACTTACACAGGGCTGAGGCATCTTCCCTGCCCAGTCCCATCCGTGGAGGCAGCAGTGGATCCCAGCTGGGTTATCTGTTTTGCTCAGCATCCTACAACATGACTGGCATGGGAGACCAAGCCCAGCTGCCCACAGAGCTGTCTCTTGTCCCCCTCCATGGGCGGGCAAGCAAGCAGCTGTGTGAACCCCAAAATATTTTCCTACAACCATGTAACACATCCAACACACCTAATACCAGGATTTTGTTTCCCAAGCTGACTCCCTAGACATCTCACAACGGGCTTGGCAAACACCCTCCAGCTCAGCAGCAAACATGCCAATGGGGGTGATGAAGGCAGCAGGTTTGAATTCCTTTGTAATCCTTTGATCAAATCCCACCAGCCTGGCAAACACCTTCTGGTGCAGCTCAAGGGCAGACCTTGATATCACCTCTAACCTAAAAACCTGTGACCCAATGATGCTACACTCAGAAAACCTTCCAAGGCCTGAGCTTTACCAAGCCTGTGCCACAAACCTGGATCTGCTCCCGCTTCTCAAGTAGCAACAGCCTCTCATGGCTTCCTGGGGGATTTCAGGGGCTCCCCAGCTGGCACCCACAGCAGACCAGGCCACCAGCAGCTCCTCATCCCAATAACCACTTTCAGACCTCAGCAAGCTAACTGGCACTGTGAGATAGAGCAACCACTTACTTTCTTCCACAGGACTCCAGGTTGCTGCTGCCACTCCCTACCAGGAGGAAAAGGGAAACATGAGACATTGCTCATTTTCAGTAAACCTAAGTTTTTACACTAAATGCCCCATTTTTACTAAATGTACCCCTTTTAACTTAAACAAGCCATGTGATTTCTATGGCCATGTCAGACAGCTTTGGCTGTGGGCACAAACATCCCAATGCACAACACTAAAGGGCAGGAGCACATCAGTGAGCTTGCCTAGGTGCAAGAGAAGGAAAGGAGAGTGCATAAAGCTGATTCTCCTTAGAGCTGGACTGCACCTGGGTGAGATGCCAGGGCCTGGACATCACCCGGTGGCCACACAGAAAAGCAAGGAAATAGCATAGAAAACACAGGCTATGAGCTCTCTTGCTGCTTAGAGGCCAAATCCTGCTTTTCATCAGGTAAGCAGGTCACAATGATTTGCTTTCTCAAAGGAGTTGTGTGACAGCACAAACCACAGCAGATCCCAGGACTGATCTGGTGGCATCTGCACAGCCAAGCATGCCCTCCCCATCAAGGATACAGCATTCACATGCCTTTGCCTACCCAGCAGACAGCATACCTCTTCATCCTGCTTCTCCCTGGTCACCGGCTGTGGCATCACCTTCTCCAGCCCCTGAACAAACCAGGCAAACATCCTAGTGACCAGAAACCACTGTTAGAGCTGGCTGCCAGAGCCTTGGCTCCCACATCAGCTATCCCTCTGGCCACAGTACCCAAGCAGAAGTTGCCTTTGTGGTTACCTGCTGCTGTCCCCAGCCAGGGACTGAGGGATGAGGGTGGCCACCTGCTCTGGCTGCCTCTCAGCCACTGCCGGCTCCACTGATCCTGGGATGCTCTGAGTGGCTGAAATGCTGCTTTTTGACTTTGCTTGGGTTTTTGTCCCTTTTGTGCCTGCTCAGGTTTATTTGGAAGGAGAGAGGGGACAGGCAATACAGCATTGATCTTATAAATTGTTGGGGAAGGAAAGTAAATGAGGAAGGGTCACCTCCCACAGAGGGACAGGCCTGGGAGGGTCTCCCTGGCAACTTCTCCCCAGGAAACCAGCCTGGGATGAGGCCACAGGTGGTTTGAAGTAGGGGCAGTGCTGGGATGCCAGGACCCAGCATGCCCACCCATCTCAGCAGCCCGTACCCTGGGGCACAAGGATGCAGGGCAGCCCCACCATTGGTGTCTGCCTACACTCAGGTTCTTGGCAGCCAGCAGAGTGTCCCCTTTGAAAGGGTCACCCAGGGAAGGGGGATTGCCTACCTCCTGCAACAGCTTTGCATTTCTGCTCCTTCGGCTCTGGCTGCAGAAGAATAGAGGGATAGAGAAACAGACAGATGGACAGACAGATGGATGGGGAGGAGACCACTCCACTGTCACCTCTGCGTGGCAACCCCCTGTCTTCCCCAGCTGGGTGGTACTCACCTCTGGTTTTTTCGGCATTTCTGGTTGTGGCACAATCCTCTCGAAGCCCTGCACCAGCCAGCCGAACACCCGCGCTCCTGCCCTATGGGGAGAGCACGGTTAGGGAGCTCATCCTGCACCCCTCCTGCCCTCCTGCATATGCCTGCCAGCATCCCCAGGGACCCACCATTCCTCTGTCGCCGTATCTGAGCCAGCCTCGGCCCTGCAACCCTCCAACTCATCCTCCTCAGGATCAAAGGGAGTTATCTCTGCAATGAGAGCCATGCTGTGGGATTGGGGAATAGCCAGGACCTGCACTGCTGGGAGCTCCTGGTCCCTCCATCAGCTGGCTCAAGGGGCCAATAGCACCAGCATCACTGATGGGAGAGGTGGGATGTGGGATGTGGGAGTCCCAGAAAGGCCCTCCACTCTCCTTACCCAGAGCATCCTCTTCCTCATCCTTGAGGATCTGGACTTCTGTCTGAAAAGCAAAACAGATCATAACTTGCCTGGCAGCCCAGCAGGGCTCATCTGTCTGGGCAGGGAGGGAAACCTGCCCTTTCCCCAGGGATGGATGAAGACAGAAGCCCACTCAGGGCAGGTTTAGCACTCCCAGTTAGCACTAGGAGAGTGATAGGAAGAAAAAGATAAGAAAAAGAAAAGGTAAAAAGAGTTAGAAGCCCAAATACGCCACACCATTGCCCAGATCTATCACCTACCTGATCGGGAACATCGACGCTCGTCTTGAAGCTCTTCCCAAGTGCCTGCAGTGTCCCTCGGGCTGGAACCGGCTGGGGAATCACCTTCTCCAGCCCCTGATAGAGCCAGGAGAGCACACTGCCCCCCATGCTGCCAGGGAAGGGGGTGAGTCAGGCTGAGACCACCCCCATCCCAGGCATTCAGCCCCCAGCTGAAAGCAAAATCCCAAGCAAACTATGTTGCACATTGGAGAGCGCAAGTGCAATACCTCTCAAACACAGAGCCTGGGTCCTCAGGGGCCGCAAATCCCACATTCCTTTGCGTTTCTTCAATGGCAATAGGAAAAAAAGAAAAAAAAAGAAAGCTCCCATCACTGCTCTGTCAGCCCTCCGTGTGCTGGGCAGAAGGGGGACCAGCTGGTAAAGGAGTGCTTATCTGCAGTGGGAGTCAGAACATCCACCCTTCCATGGGGGCTTACCCTCAGTGTGCACATTGTCAGCAGCATCCCCAGGGCCACTGGCCTTTCCCATCGTTGCCTTCAGGGTAAAAGGCAGAAGGTGTCAGAGCATGAGGTGGAGAGGACAGTGTCCCCCGTTCAAAGGCAGCTGCAGGGACAACTCATCCTTCCTGCTGCCTCCCAGCAGCTCAGAGGAGGGATGCATCCTGGCTCCCATCCCTCCCGGGGATGGTGTGGAGCATCTCTGGGTGCCACAGTGCTGGGGCTGGACACAGAGGCACCAGGTGTTTCTCCACTGAGCAAATAGGGCCCCAGTACCCTGCAAACTGGCGCCTCACTCACCTGAGCCACCTCCAGGTCCTGCACTGGGCCCAAGGGTGTCTCCTCTGTCAGATGGGGCACCGGGGGCTGGGGAACCACCTGCTCAATCCAGCTCAGCATTCCTCCAACTGCAGATGGCGAGGAGGGGTCTCCAGCCGCTGAGAGGCCAGCAGTAGTGGTGCACACTCCTCAGAGAATACCAGGTGCACCAGACACTCACACTGTCTCCAGGGAAGCCCCAAAAGGTCCTTGGTGTCCTTTGGTTCCAAGTCCTGCTTGGGAAATGAAGCACTGCAGTACAGTCGGACCAAACCCAACTCAACCCTTGACCTATCACTGTTACTGTGAGCAAACTACACCCTCTATTTTAAGCTCTCAGGTTCAGTTAAACTTGTGTTTCCTAAATGTAGCCACTCATTTTGGGTTAGTTTTTTTTATTTTTTGCACAACCCTCCATGGCTAGAGTATCTCAAGGAGAAGCACTCATGAAGCCACAGCAGATAGATCACAGAAATTGTGATGTTCTGAGGCTCTGCTCAGGGTCCTCTATGCTCTCCCTCACTTTTCATTTGAGGGTTGAAAAACAACAGTAATTTGTGTGGAATTTGTTTATGAGCCAGTTCATGTCCCAACACCTATCAACTCTTTCTGTCACTAGGAAACAACTCCGGTCCATTACCTTTCAGCCACAGCCCAGGGCCATAGTGGCCACTTGAGGGCAGGCACCTGCCTGGGGCCTTGGGAAGGGCAGCAAAGGCAACCAGTACTGACTTGCTGTGGCTGCAGAGATGGTGATGGAGTAGGTGAAAGTAATATTGCAGACCAGGGATTCAGCTGTTCAAGCTTTGTTTGTTTGGTCTTTTCAGGTCCTCCTACCCTTTCTCAGTGCAACTCCAGGCTGGGGTGCAACAACAGTGAGCTGAGTGCTACTGCATGTTCCCAAGCCTCAGAACAGAACAAGGGCTTGGGGCTGTCACCCAGCTCAAACTGGGAATGTCTTCAGCTGCTGCCCCTCCAAAGAGCCCTGCTCTGCCCAAAATTCCCTTTCAAAGACTGTTGCTCCGGAACAGCTCAGAAGCATCTCAGGCAGCCCCCATGCTGTTGCTCACACAAGGTGCCTGTGAAGGGCAAGAGAAAGCAGGGCAAGCTCCATCCAGCCCTGCCAGGAGACTGCACGGGAGTTTTGATCCCGAGTTAATGCATAGCCCCAGTCCCATAGAATAGCGGGTTATAGGCTGGAAGCCACTCAGCACTGAGCTCTTGCCCAAAACATGTATTCTTAAATCTCAACCAGCTGCAGTTCCCAGATGGGGTGATGTGCATCCTCAGCCCTTTGCTTGCCCCCTTGTGCAAGCCAAGGAGCCAGGTTTGGACGCGGCTGAAGCATCACCCCACGTGGCACCTCTACACACCATGGGCATGCTCAGCTCTCTCAGAGACCCCCGCATCCACAGAGAAGGACAGGGTGGTTGTGAAATACCTCCCAGGAGGCCTGATGACCAGAAACAAATCAAGAAATTTCCTTTTGCCTCCGACTGGGTATAAGGGATTAAGGAGCCAGGAACAGCAATGAAAACCCAACGGCACTGTGCAGCATAGCAACATTTCCACCCAAGCTTCAGGACCTTCAGAGGTCCCAGATAAGCCCACTGAACCCAAAGAAGTGCCAAGAATGCTCCCTGGAACTGGAGTGAGCCCTCTGTGACAGCCAAGGTCTCCTCAATAAGCTCGCGCAGCTCTGAAATCTTGGAGCTTAAGGCTGTCCTTAAGGAAAGTGGAGGGCTGGGGCTGTTTCTCTGGCACATCAGAACAAAAGAGGGGCAGCAACATTTGTGGGTCCTCCAAAAAGTAGTTGCTGGAAGAAATAGGAATAAGCAGCCAGGATTTGCCTGTGATGGTACCCATGGCAATCCTCCATGTTGCAGACACCAGCCAGTGCCACTGCCCACTGCAGCAGCTCCATGGGACTCATGCCAGCAGGCAAAGGGCCCCAGTCTCTGAGAGCAAGAAGTGGAGTGCAGACCTGCCATCCCTATTCAGAACATGGAGCACCACAGCCTTTCCCTCCCCTCCAGCATCAGATCAAACCCCCCCAGATTACCCAGCTCCATCGCCCTTGCAGTACCATGGACCTGCTACACTGGTCCCCTACCATGGACCTGTGTCCCCACTGTGGCTCATACTCCACCTCTGTTTTGGAGCACAAAAATTGCCCTTGCCATGTGTGGAGTTGACCCCACTGAAACCCCAGCCATGTCCCTCACCTCCATCGCTGCCACTTACCCCTGCACACTCACAGTCGCCTCCCTGGGAAGCCACCCCTCAGATGCATGGGCTCCCTTGGCTGCTGCAGGTTGCCACTGACACCCCAGACCCATCTCAATCCGCTCAAAGCTCTGCAAGGATTAGCCCAGCGCTGCCCACAAATGGGATTACCAGCACCCAGCTGTCCCAAATGTCCCAGGTCGCAGCAGCCAGCCCGGTTCTGGTATGGGATAGTGCAATGAAAACCCCCAAATCGAGCAGGTTTGAGTATCCTCAAAATTATCCTGCAGCCACAAGAGCTGTCCCAGGCACTCACCAGCTGGGTGCAAGCCCTGCAGAGCTGCAAGGAAGGTTGATGTCTCACCCAGGCGCAGGTCAGTGCAGGGATTTGTAGACAAACTGCTGTAGCTGCTGAAACCCCAAGGTTGATGTGCTGAGCGTGCTGTGTCCAGGGATGCTCCACCTTCAGCTCTGCCCTGACCCTGGAGGATCTAGGGCAGTGGGCAGCAAATCTGTGCCGGGGTGAGCTAAGCCTCCCCTTGCTGAGACTGCCAATCACTGCCTGATCCATCTTCCTCTGACCCTGTGTGACTGCCAGCCTTTCCCATTGCCCCTAATCTCAGCCTTGATCACATCCCAGGATCCTGGTGTCACCAGGGCTTCACTGTGCGACATCTAGCCCCAGCTTCTGTCTCTGTCCAGAGTGCCTGAGCCCCCTGGCTTGATTCCTCCTTTCCCAGCCCCATGGGTATGCCCAGCCTGGTGAGCAACAGGTACTCATTCTGAGTGGCCTCAGGCCAGCATCTCTGCAGCTTTGCTTCACAGCCAGGGAAACTGAGGCACAGAGCAGTGGTCTACCGTATCACACCTTGTTTCCCACCCACCAGGCCCAGGGAAGCTGACCAAAACACATTCTTGTATTTCTAAGATATTGCTCTGAAGTGGAGTGATGACTGCTTGGACCTCAGCATTAGCCCCTCATTTTAATGGCAGAAACATGAATCGTGGTGGTTGCCACACTCTCCCAGGCCTTGTGGCTACCAAAGCTATTACCCAGCTTCAGCTCTCCTCACTTTGCTCCCCACAACTCTGGCTGACAGAGCTGTCCCAGACTCAGCAGAAATCAGCAGCAAACCCTCTATGGTGGCCAGGAGAGGAGCTCAGGGCTCCCATCCCAGGTCAGGCAGCCCTGGCCAGCAGTGTTAAGAAGCAAGCGTGGCAAGCTGCATTCCTGCATTTGCCAAAGACCTGTACATGTGCCATCATCACATGGAGCAGATGGGCTACTGTTGCTTCTACCCTGGTCCAGCCTGCCCCAGGAAGCAGGATGAGCTTGGAGGTGCTACCTCCATCACCAGGCTACAAGGGCTGGGGAGGCTGAGTGCTGGGGCAGATGCTTAAGCACCCCCAAAAAATAATCTCAGTTTCATCTGTTGGGAGCTTCAGCTGCCCCAAATGCACATATCCACGCCAGGGGCCAAACCCTCTGCTCCCCACTGTGGGATGAATGCTGACCAGGGCTGAGGGTGGCCTTGGTTCTGAAAGCAAGGGATGAGAGCTGCTGTGTAATGCCTAGAAAACCCTGGATCAGCAGGAAAAATCACCCCCATGAAGGGAGCAAGCTGCAGTGGGTGCAACAGCCCCATGTGCAAGCTCCTGAGGAACAACAGTGGCTCCTGGACAGTGGCTCATGGAGTTAAACTAACTTGTCCCCACAGAAGTATCAGCAGTATTGGCACAGGCTTGAATCCTGGAATCCCCCAGAGCACAGCCCGGCCCAGGTCCCACCTGAGAAGACAATGTTGCCTGACAGAGCAAAGCAACACAAGGAGAGTTTCCGGTGGACTTTTGCACAAGCGTGTGAAATCCTGCAGTGAGGGGTTCAAAAAAAGCAGCATCTGCTGCTGACTAAACCTGCATCTCCTCTGGAAAAAAGTTTGTCTTTGACCAGACCTGCCTACAAAGGTCTTTGACTTATTTCTGTGAGCGAATGCCCAGGAGGAACCCTGGGGAGGAAGGGGAAGCTTCCACTCCTCACCTGTGCGATGTTGCCAGCACTCCTGGCACATTTGCTGGAGAACTACTTTCCATCTACTTCTGCTGACCTTTCACTTCTGTCCCTGGTTTTTATGCACATGGGGTAAGGCAGGAGGGATCAACGGTGATACCTGCATGGAAAGTAGCTGCCAAGCAGGTAAGGTCTGGAAAAGCAACCAGATCTTAATGGGCTCTAAATAAGGTGCTGAGAGGATGCTGCTCCTGGTCTGCCCCCAGCCCCAGCCTGGGGTTCTGACACATGCAAAAATTATGCAGCTTTGCTGTGATTTAGGGAAACCAAGGATGAGAAAGTAAAAGCCCATGCAGCTAGTGGTGCTGACGCAGTTTGCTTGGCTGCTCTGAGGATATGGAGCATTTCCTCAAACCGCAAAATTCAGACATGGAGACATCTTAGGACTATGGACTATAGTTTAACTTTTTGTCTTCCCATGAAAATCACCCAGGTAGGAATAAGAACTTAAGGCAGCTGAGAAAAATATGGTCCTTCTGCCACTGGCCACAATCCTGCTGTGTGGCACCAATGCCCTCAGCACAGCTGTCACAGAGGGACTAGTGACCCAGTATCAGCATCAGCAAAGGGGAAGAGGGTCCTGCCCGACATGGGTCATCCCTCGTCCTCCTCCCCAACACCTCTCCACTGTAATTTAAAGAGCTCTGAACAGAGCAGCCAGCTGAGAAGGGATGCTTGGACATCTCTCAGCTGCAGAAGCCCTGATGAGTGGCGATCCTCATCCCCACTCTTGCCTCAGTTTCCCATTTTTGCATTCCATTCCCTTCCCAAACCTTCAGCCAGAAATGTTTTCTCAATGATCCAGGGACAAGTGCATGTCACCTGGCTTGCTGCGGTTTTCGCAGACTCTGCTTGTATTTGGTTTTGGCCCCAGGAGCCTGCCTGTACCCTCTGTATTGATTTTTGGTTACCAGGGAGATGAACTATGATTTCTCCATCAAAAAATTTCAGGGGAAAGAAAACATAGAAAAAACCCCCAAAAAAATCAAGTGGGGCCAGAGAGAGCACAAAGGCAGACGGGTGCATGGTACACGGCCTCCACTCCAGAAATCTTACACACCCACAGGAAGGTATAAATAACTATAAATTTATTAGTAAAGCAAAACCATTTGACACTCACACAGAAGAGCAGGATTTGTTAATACAATATATATACACACATACATGGAGTATCATCTTAGAAACACACGGAGAGCAGTGTTAAAGGCACTGCAAGCCACACAAACCTCAGCATCCTTGGCTGCAATTTCCCATGGCCGCCGGGAACTCTGCCAGAGACATGAGTGCAGGTTGGGAGGAGCCTGAGAACCTGATCAGCCATGAAATCCCTTAGACCCAAGGCTCAGAGGCATTTGGAGACAAGCCCACGGTCCAGCTGACTCCCTGCTGAGCATCACAAACATGCTGCAAGAGCAGCATCTTCACATCCAGAATGCATTGGAGGCAGCTGCCAGGAGATGCTGCAGAGGCAGCTAGGGAGAAGCTGGACTCACCAGGGCCTGAGGTGAGCTGCTGTCCCTAAACCTTGCTGTCCTGCTGTTACTGCATCTCAGCATTAGGCCTGCATGTGCAGGAAACTTCCTGCACAGGAACTCACTACCCAACAGAGGAGTCAAACTCTGAAGAATAACAAGTTTTTTTTGCTTATTATTAACAGCCAGGCTTCAGCTGCAGCCTGAACTTGATGGTGAATACCCAGGGGAAGCATAGAAAGTGCTCTACTCCCTCCAAGCAGTGGAAGGCCAGGCTCAAGCACCCAGAGATGGTCCCAAACCACTGCCAGATGACGCTTTTCCCCCTTGCCGCCTGCTCCAGTGCATGGGCCCGACACCAGATTGTGCACATCTTACCACCAAGCTATGCAGAGATGGCATTTTCTCCCCAGAGAGCTGGCAGGGCCACCTGGTCATACCAACGGTCCCAGGGGTGTCCACACCATGGTTCACTCAGCACACAGCTGCTCCACAGGCATCCCAGGGAACCGAGCAGTTCAACCTCAGCCCAGGAACAGGTGGCAAAGGGACCCACAACCGAAATGACCACTGTCACCCCAAGTGTCTGTTTCCTACAGCTCTGCTCTGGCTCCTGGTCCTGGCTCAGACTCCCTTGCCAGAGCCAGCTGTACCATGGACATGACCTGGCCAAGCCAAGCCACCAGGCTGCAGGTGACGCTGTGCCCAGTGACAGGGAGAGCTTCATGAGGGGAAGGACCAGAAGCACCTGGCTGAATTCCAGAAAGATTCAGGTGCCAAACACCTGACCTCATCAACAGTGTTTTGGTACCGCCTGGATCCAGCCCAGGAGAGGAACTGGGGGCGCAGGGAGAAGACAGATGGGAGAGGCCCCACAATTAAAACTGAAAAAGGGATGAAAACCAAACCGCTGCTTACAAGTGAAGAAGCAAACAAAGGGCAAAGAAGCAGAAGGTCTTATAAAAGTATAAGCAAAAGAGCCATGGAGGGGAAGGGGCTGGGACACAGCTAAAGACATCTTGTAGGTAGGGTTAGGGGAAGTGAAGATGGGAAAAAAGCCCAGGTAGGAAACTGCCTTCTTCCTGGACATAGGAAGCCAAAGGAACAGCAGCACTAGAGAGCAGGATTTATCTCCTGGACAACATCCCCACCACCTCCAGCCAGCCTAGCTCTCCCTGCCACCTCCCCAGCAGCATCCTACGCCCAATCTGCTTGCCAAAGAGAACAGCCCTTCGGAAGGACCATCCCCTACTCCATCCTTACAGAGCATCTTCAGGCAACTTGGCAAGCAGGTCTTGAATACACGTGTGAGCACTAACCACAGGGGCTGATGAAACACCATCTCCAGCACGGTGACCCTCTTGAGTGCTGCAGGGCAGTGAGTAAGGCAAAAAGCCAAGTGGAGGCAGCATGACGACGCCCAAAAGTCAGAATAAATGTCAGAAATAAATGTCAGAAGGGAAGAGCAACACAGGGACAGGGTAGAAACATATTTTACTCCCAAGAGGATTTGGCCACAACTGCTTTTTGGTTTGCAAAGGCAAATACAGCAGTTAGCAGAGCGCTCTTGATGGTGTAACACCCAGGAGACATCCATGGGTCCCCCAGGTCAGCCCCTGCCTCCCCACCCAGCACCACACTCCGGAGACCCTTGGGCCTCCTGCTGTTTCCATCACCTCTCACCTCATGCTACAAAACATGACCCAAAGGCACAGTGATGGAGAGCAACCTACTCCCCTGGGTACACAACAGAGCAACTTCCAACCAGTCAGTCTCCCTGTAAAAACACACCAAAGACTCTCAGCGGCCACACATCCACCTGCTCTGCACAAGGCCTCCACCCACCAGCATCGAGGTCTGGCAGCAGAAGACACCACAAGCTTCTACTGGATTTGGGCTGTTGCAGGGCAGCAAACAAGATGAAGAGACCAAGTTACCACAGGCCCATGGCCAGTCCTACTTAACGATGCTCTAATTACAAATCAAGACATTTTCCAACCTGGAGGCACCTACTCACAGGCACAGGCTGATGGCCTGAACCTGCGCTGGTCCCCTCTAAGCTCCCCATGGCATCCCCTCTACCCCTGGCATGGACGACTCAAGCACACAGTCCTGATGATGCTTTCTCTGCCTAATGTGCTTCTTGGCTGTTGTCACATCCTAAGCAGAGCCAGAGCTCCTTGCTAGGACACCATGGGCCTTCCCAGCATGAGATAAATGCTCCCTGCAACAGCCTCGGTGCCCAGATAGTACCAGGGCACAGGACGTGGCAGCTCTGTGTGTGGAGCCCTGTCTGGGACCCACTGCCATCCTCCTCTGCCCCAAGCACCCGATGATGTCCAGCCACCCAATGAGGGGAGAAAGTAGAGCACAGCCCTTCAGGGGCCATGCCAGCCATTTCCCCAAACCCCTCCTCTAGGCAGCAGCTGTCTCAGAAAGAAAACCAGCCACAACAGCCCCCCTGAGGCTCCAGCAGCCTCCATTCCATGCTCCTCCTCTTTACTGAAGATGAGCCTCTCTGCAAGCTCCTGGCTCTGGGCACTAATCCTGTCTGTCACCGCCATGCTCAAGCAGTCAGGGTGACCAGTGAACCCCAGAGCTGAGGGACCTGTGGCAGCGGTGCCAGGACACCCGGGGCAAAAGCAGAGCTAACTGCAGCCCAAGGTAGGAACAGAGCAAAGGGTAAGGGGGTGCCGCACTCCCCATCTGGCTCCAGTCCATGCTTGCAGCCTCTGTCCCCACCAAGCCCTTCTGTAAAGACAGGATTAGCCTTCCTTGATTTTACTAATTTTTACTCCTACAGTAAAGCATACTCTGAAATTACTACATATTAAACAGCAAAAAACAGCTACCTAGAACCAAAGAGCCTTTTAAAAATCCAAGTTAGCACTTTTTTTTAAAAGATCCAGTATGACGCCAAGTTAAACTATACAGTATTTTTAATGAATATTAACAAACTGCTTTAAAAAAAAAGCAAAAAAAGAAAAAGAAAACAGACAGAAAACTCGGTAGGAAGTTCTGTGGCCTTGAGGCAGAATGAAGTAAGAGAACTATCGGTCCTTCTTCTGGGGGAGGTCTGCTTTAACCTCCTTAAAGCTGCACATAAAGAAGACTCAGCCCCAGAGTCAGACCTGTCACTGACTGTCCCAGTCTCCCAAAATGCACCCCATTCCCCCTCACTGTGCTAGAACTGGAAACGAAAACCTTTCTCCACCTTTCAGATGAGCGTCCTCTATCAGCAAAGCAGGCACAGCCCAACTCTCTGATCTGTCTATACTTGCCATGGACAATCTTTATTAAACTTATCCTCATCACCTGTGCAGCACATGGGCATCTTACTGGCTGCTTTTCATTAATTCCTGCACATCACAACGCTCTACTTCCGTTAGCTAAGACCACAGAAGAGCTGAGGCTGGCATAGACCTCCGGAGACCATCAAGTCCAACCCCCTGCTCAAATAGGGTCACTACAGCAGGTTGTCCTGGACTGCATCCTGTCAGGGCTTGAATATCTCCAGAGATGGATATTTAACATCTTAGTATCTCCACAGACAAAGGGGAAGGCTGGTGGGCAACCTAGTAAGCATGCCTTCAACTTCCAAGGCATCTAACTGGCCTGTAATGTATCTCTCAGTCATGAGAAACCAGCAAAATCCTGCAGAGGAAAACACCTGAGGCTGCATTGACCTTGCTAGGGGAAATTTATTTTTAAGTGATGTTTACAAGAACTGTGCAAAACCTGAAAAATACAGAAGAGGTAAAGAAAGAGTAAAGGCATAAAATAGGACTCCTGAAAGAGGGGAAAAAAAATACACTCCTCCTTTACCCACTGCTAAACTTCCCCTCCCATGGAGCTGAGCCCACAGGCCAGGAAGGATTCTCCTGGCTTGTTCTGGTTTCCCCAAGCAAATCAAACAGCAAGCCCCTGGCACAGGCATGGGTTACTGTTTTAGCAATGGAAATGTCTCCAAAATTGTACATTAGTAGTAGTGTTTGCCTCACCCTTTAGTGTTTGACCTGCTGGGGCAGCCCTTTACCTGAGGCCTCTGGGGGTACACTAATCACCCCAGCGCTGCGAAGAGGGCCTAGGGGCTTGGCAGGAGAGCCAGGTCACTCAGGAAGCAGCTTCTAAATGCCAGGAGCAGAGCACGGAGACTCTCCTCACCACACTCTCCGGTAGCGGCACAGCATTTGCTACTCTTCCCCCTGCTGCTGGCAGGGCTGGGGGCAGACGGGCACACTCAGAACCCTTGCAGAGTGGGACAGCCAGCAACTGCAAAAGCAGCAATGCCAAAGTGCTTTTGGAGCTGTGTGGCCCCATGGCTTTTCCCTTTCTGCACTCTAGAAGGAGTGAGAGCAGGGGAGGCCGGGGCAGTCAATCAACAGTTAGAATTTGAAATGGTCCTCTCAAATGAGCTTGGAGCAAGAAAGTTGGGAGATCCCAGCAGTGTAAACCTGCTACATTCTTGCTGAGCAGTGCACCCCAGGAAAAGGGAGGGCTGGCTCTGCCTGGCTGCAGAGACCTCTCCAGGAGGAGAGCTACCCAGCCCTCCCTTCCCACCTGGCCAGGCAGGGCAGGGTAGGGGTCACATGCTAAGGGCGAGCACCCACAGCAGGCAGCTGAGTGCCCAGCACTGGAACTGCATGTACAGCCTGAGCTACAGTCCAGGGGATGCCAGGCAGCTGCAGGTATCGTTTCCTCTCCCCATCACCCTCCTTTTCTCTCTCACCCCTTTGAGCTTTTCCTGTCGTCCATCACCCCTGCAGTACAGGTGGCATATCAACCACAGAGGCCAGAGGAAAGTTTATCTACCCACCCACCATACCTCCCCTTTCCTCCAAACTCCCTGGAGGCCGTCCTTAACCGAGAAGAGGGAAGGGGTGGCCAAGACTCAGGAGCGTCACATGCAAGCTGAAAGCTGCTGAGGGGCGGGAGGCTCACGGCAAGCAAGTGGCCACCTGGTAGGTGCCCTCAGCCGTGTGCTGAATACTGTGCTCCTGCAGCAGGCCCAAGTCCAGGAACCGCTCCCCACACCACATGCACTTGTACTGCTGCTCCCGGGCGTGCACGCTGTGGTGCTTGTTGAGGTGCTCACGCTGCTTGAAGGCTTTCTCACAGGAGGGGCACTTGTAGGGCTTCTCACCCGTGTGCACGCGCCGGTGGCGCTGCAGGTCCGAGGCGTACTTGAACCGCTTTTCACAGTCAGGGCACTTGAGGGGCTTCTCACGGGCTGGGTCACAGCGGTGCTGCACAAACTCAGAGGAGGAGAAGAAACGTCTCTCACAGAGCGTGCACTTGAGCGGCTTCTCAGCGCAGTGGGCCAGCTGGTGCTTCTGCAGAGCCGAGGCCCGCTTGTAGGACTTGTTGCACACCGTGCACTTGAAGGGCCGCTCTGCGTTCTGCACGCACTTGTGCCGCAGCAACTCTGAGGACTGGTTGAAGCCCTTCTGGCACACATTGCACTTGAAGAGGTTTTCTATGCCATGCACATGCTGGTGGTACACCAAGTGCGAGGGCTGCACGAACCCCTTCTCACACAGGTTGCACTTGAAGGGCTCCTCAGCCTTGTGCGTACGGCGATGGCGCATGAGTGCGTACTGCTGCTTGAAGCTCATCTGGCAGAGGTCACACTTGAAGGGCCGCTCCTCACTGTGTGTGCGCTCATGCTGCCGCAGGTCTGAGGGACGCTTGAAGGCCTTCTGGCACTCGCCACAGCGGAAGGGCCGCTCCCCGCTGGGCGTGCAGGGGTGCTGCAGCAGCTCCGATGACTCCTTGAAGTGCAGCTCGCAGATGTTGCACTTGAAGAGGTGCTCCCCTGAGTGTGCATACATGTGGCGCACCAGATGGGAGCGGTGCTTGAAGGTCTTCTCGCACACGGTGCACTTGTAGGGCCGCTCTGAGCTGTGCGTCCGTTTGTGATGCACCAGGTGGGATGACTGGCTGAAGCTCTTATCACATAGCGTGCACTTGTATGGCTTCTCCCCTGTGTGGATGCGCTCGTGCCGAGACAGCTCCGAGAGGTGCTTGAAGGTTTTCTGACAGATGGAGCAGCTGTAGGGCTTCTCTGAGGGGTCAAGAGGCTGGGAATGCTCTGCCTCAGGAGGCTTGTAGGTCTTCTCACATATGGAGCACTTCATGGCATTGCCGTTGTGGACATTGTGGTGCTGCGCCAGCGAGGTCAGGAGGGAGAAACCCATTTTGCAGACGCCGCACACAAAGGGCTTCTGCTCCACTTGGATGCACTGGTGTTCAAGGAGGTCAGTGGCCTGGTGGAAGACCTTCAGGCACTGGGTACACTGGAAAGAGCGGTCATGGCCTGGCAAGCACTGATGCTCATGGGGGTTGGAAAGGTGAGTGAGGTCGTGGCCACACACACTGCATTTGTGGGATGGCTCTCCAGCCTGGACAGGGGCGTGCTGGTGGTGCTGCAGCCCAGGGTCTGGCTGGAGCAGGATGCCGTAGACGGCGCAGCCCAAGGGGTTGTCAGCAGTGCTGGGCGGGATGGAGTGTTCTGGGAGGGCAGCTGCTCCAGCGTGGTGCTGCTGTGGCGGTGGCTGCTGCTGTGGCTGCTGCTGTGGCTGCTGCCAGCTTTCTGACATGCTTGGGAAAAAAACACGGGATTTTAGTAGTGACAGCTTCAGCTTCTCAGTTGAAAGTGTTCAAGTGAAAACAAAAACTCAAAGTATTCAAGATCCTGATTCCCCCTGGCTGATCCCCTGAAGTTGAGGACAAAAAATCCAGCCCACAGCCACGATACTGGGAAGCAAAGGGGTGACTGAGACTCCACAGCCCCCTCCTTAGATCAGCCTAAGTTCTTTGTGGGCTGATTTGGTTTGGCTTTTTCTTTTTTGGACAAAAGAACAGAAGGCAGAAGCAAGTGCCTTGAAAACAAGAGGAGGCCCTTCTCCGTGCTGGCTGCAATGTGCTCACATTTGGGAAGGGCAAGGGAAGCAGTCCAGGGAGCAGCTCTCTCTGAAAGAAAAAAAGACAGATCATGTCAGGTCTCAGAGGAAAGACACGCAGCTCTCTCATCAACCTCCTCCCACAGCTCACTCTCACTTTGAAAGCTCTCCTGTGCCCCTGCAAAGCTACTGGGAAGCCAGTGGATGGGAATTAACTAGAACCAGAGTCCCCCTTCCTGCTGTGTAAAGAGTGCGGGTTAAGGCATGCTCTGCCCAATATACATTTGAGCAGAGTGTTCTCACGAAAGGCAGTATAAATGCCCAGGTCCTAGTCAGCCCAGACCAGTACACTGTCGGTTGCTGGATCTCCCAGCCACAGTGGGGGCACTGGCTGAGAACACCAATCCCTCTGCACTGGCTGAGGTATGGCAAATGCTCTGCAATTAAGAAGCTACTGGGTTAGATTTTACAGGTATGAAGGCAAATCCCCACCTGATCCCACCCCAGCTGAAACTCTCCTGTGAAATAGTTCTGCTCCTCCTGTAGCTCAGGTATTGGGCACATTTCCAAACGGATATATGTAAGACATTTCCCATCTACAGATAGCACTTGTAGACTAGGAATAGCCAGAAAGCTCAGGGGAAGGTTTTCCCTCAACATTATCCTATCCACAAACAAAACACAGAACCCACAGGTAACACACACAGCACTCTCTGTGAAGACAAAAGAAGCGTTAAAAGCAACCGTTCACCTGAACCTCCTACAAACCATGGAATAAAAGTGTCCTTACTGTAAAGCATCATGGGGGTTTTGCTCACTGAAAAGTTCCAGTCTTTCTAGAGATGTCCAGTAAAACCTGATACCAACTTAGAGAAGAGTAAAAGCTGCCAGTGAGAAACAGAGAGCAGCAGTGTCGACACACCTTGAGAGAGAGGAAGAGTCCAGGCCTTGGTGAGCAGCAGCAGCCAGCGCTCCTCAGCCACCAGCCCCTAACCCTGCAAGAGGACACACGTTTCTGCATCAAACCACCTGCCCTTGCTCAGAGTAAGGAAAACTTTGATCTTCCAGGTTTGTTGTATTTAAAAGTAAGTGATAAGGAGCATCAGGGAAACACACTGCCCAGTGTTCCTATTTCTGCCAGCACCCAGCTGGATCATGCCTCAGAGTTTGGGCAGCACCAGACCACACTTCTGCCTACAGGGACACTGTAATACTTTGTCCATCAACACAATTTTGGGCAGAAAAATGTCCAGAGATCCCATAGCAGCCCTGCCAGTACGCAGGACCTCCTCCTTCTCCTATGTAGTTCACCTTCACCGTCGACATGAAGGGAGGGCTGGCAGTTATGGTACCTAGCATCGCAGCTCGATGGGACACACGAACTCAGCGCAACCCAGCAGCCACCTGCCCTGCAGGCAACACGAACCATGGCAGGAGTGACCCAACGACAACAGCATCCCCGATCATTTGGCCTAACGGGGAGAGGAAGCTTAGGAAGAGTAAGAAATACCAACCTTGGCTTACCGAGGGCTCTGCACGGGTACCCAAGCCAGCTCCGAGCCTAACTCATCCCTCTGTGGGAGGTGGGAAGCGACAACCATTCAAGGAGAGCAGCCGGGAAAGCCGAGGTACTTTCAAACTGGAGCAGTGGCCCTCAGCACGGCCCGCTACGGCATGGCCGGCCCCGACTCCTGCCCACCCGGGCTCCCGCTGTCCGGGCCTCCCAGAACCGCGCCAAGGACGCCTCAGGAAGAGGAGCCGCGGGGCCGCGGGGCGCGGGGGCGGCCGGGGAGCTGGGAGGCCAGCCACCCCCGCCACAGCCCGCGGCGAGGCCCGTCCCGCCGCTCGCCTCTCTCCATGGGACGGCTCCTCCGGCCCCGCCGGCCTGCGGACAAACGCTGCGCCCCGAGGCCTTCACTACCACCGCCCCCGTGCCGGGAAGCCCCGCGGTAGGGTGTGTGGGGTCCCTGTCCGGCCGGGGCTGCCCCGGCGAGGCCCACACAAAGGACGGCGACGGTGGCCGGGCCCCTCACCTGCGGCGGGAGGGCCCTGCCAGCCCGCCCGCTCGCCGCGGGCGGGGCCGCGGCCTGCACGCTGCGCCCGAGCCCCGCGCTGGTGTGGCGGTGGCAGCCGGGAGGAAGAGGAGGGCAGGGGGCGCCGGTGGCAGAAGCGAGCGGGCGGCGGCAGGGTGCGGGGCGGAAAGAGAAGAGGAGCGGGCCGGACCAGCCGTGGCGGCGGCGGCGGCGGCGGACGAGGAGGTGGGGCGGGGTGGGCGGCAGCGACGGCTGCCCCCTGCCGGGCCGCGCCGACTACAGCGCCGCCGCCGCCACCGGCCAGGCAGGAGGGCCGGGCGGACATGCGGGCCGCGCTGGTGGTGTACAGCAGCTCTGAAGACGAGGAGGAGGAGGATGGGGGGCGCCGGGGCGGTGGCGCGCAGGCGGCCTCCCCAGCCAGGTGGGGGCGGCGGAACGGGCCCGTCGCGCAGGGGGGTGGCGGCGGGAGCCGGGTGAGGAAGGCGCGGCCTTCTCCTCATCCTCCTCCTCTCCGGTCCGTGCAGCGCTGGCCGCCCTCTCCTGCCCGTCCCCGCTGTCCTGCTGGGCGATCCGGAGACGGAGGAGGCCGTTAGAGACGACAGCTCCCGGCACGGTGGCCGCGTCCGCTGCTTCCCTCACGAGCGGGGCAGCTGGGCCACGCACGTCTACCTGCCCTGTAGGTAATGGCGGCGGCGGGAGCGGGGAGCCCAGCCGGGCCAGGGGGACAGGGTCCTCCCGTGCGCTGCGGCGCTGGGATCGGCGGGACCCAGCCTTCCGCGGTGGGGATCCGCGGGTTGGGGGAGCCCGGGCCTGACTGTAAAGCCCCACAGACAGAGCCCAGGAGGAATTTCTGGAGCTGCTGGAGCTGCTGGTCTCCCATGCTCGCACCTATGTCTCCTCACTGGCTGCCATGGAGGAGTTTCATCTTAGCCTCTCACAGTGCGTGGTGCTGCGTTACCACTGGATAAATCCCTTCATCCTCTCTCTCAAGAAGCATCTGGCCCCCTTCCACAGGTAGGTTCGGCACCTATACCCGAACCAGTTTCAGGCAACAGTAAAGCCCTGGGGAATTTTTCTCTCTGCCTTAGGATTTGGCACCGAACAAATCAGGTCTTGGCTCTCAAGGACAAGGCCGGAGCTGTGCCATCCCCTAAACCACAGGTGGTTTCATTTCACTGAGCATCAGATGCTTCAGGGCTTCTGTCCCCATCAGGGCCTCAGAAAAATGGGGAGGAATGGGTTAATTTGAGCCCAGAAAGGTTCTGGTTGCACTGATTCAGGCTACTTGCATTGTACATTTGCCTTTATCTTTCCACAGCTTGGAGAAATCCTGTCCCTTCCCCATTTTGTTTGTTTGGGTTTTTTTTTTTCTTTTTCCCCACTAGCTGAGATAGGATCTTTCCTATTTCAGGTTCTTCTGCATGGCTGACCAAGTGAAGGTTTACACCAATGAGAACAAAACCAGGTAAACGAGCAGGGGGCTTCCTGGGAAAGAGGCTGGGCAAGATGCTGAGTGGATGGGAAGTGTCACTCTGCCTGTCCCACAGTGATCAGGCTGAGCTGAGTGACTGGGCATCATGCAGCCAACTTCTATCCAGAGGTTTCACACCTTTCGCCAGCCACTTGCACAGTCTTTTAGCTTCAGCACTGATTCTCTGCATGCTGTTGGTCTCAGTGGTGGTGGGTGAACCTCAGGCTGCAGGATTTCATTCTTCTGGAGAGAGGGTATCTGTTCACGGTATGACCTGAGGCAGGCTCTTCTGCTGGGATTCAATTCGTGCTACAGTTTCACAGCAGCTGAAGGAGGCAGCTGTGTTCACTGCCATCTGGTTTGTTCTGCGGTTTCACAAACCCTCTTGCCAGTGTGAGCAGTCTGGGGCAAGCAGAGCCAGGGGCCACCTCTTTTGGCAGCGGTGCTGGTTGTGAAATTGCAGCGCACATCTTCAAAGAGCTGTAGAGAAATAGCTGAGATGGTGTTAATTCTCCTGGGTGTCAGCTCAGAAGCCTGATTCCAAATGAACGCAATTAAGTAGTTTAAATGTTAAAGCAAAGGTGATTAAAATTGTGAAAAGTTGCTGAATCTAGTGGGAATGGCAGCCCATGATAGTTATGGGCAGGGTGTAGTGGATCCTGTGAGACTTCATCTTCCCTCTTCTCCTGGAGTCTAGAAAGCGTCATACAGACAGTCCTTGATGTACCACTTTGTCACATCTCTCCAGCTTGGTACTTCCCATTCCACACTTCCCCTCCCACCGTAAAACCCTTCCAGCAACTTCCACTTTTTGAGTGCAGCTCCAACACAGGCACGGCGCTCTGCTGAAATACCCATCAAGTCCGTCCTTTGCCTGGAAAATGAGTTTTCATGTCCCCAAGGGTGCTGAGTTAATCTGGTAAATCTATGCGGTATATCATCCAGTCCTGCTTCTTCCCGCTACCACATCTCTACTTCTGTTTTTCTTCAGAATATGGTCATTGTCCTTGAGTCTTAAACCTGCTGTTCCTCAAATGAGCTTTTGAAAGGGGGTAAGGAATTTGTCCGATAGGAATGCAGGGCTAAATATGCTTGCAGTGGTGCTTTCTGCAGCAGGAAAAGGCATTTGCTGTCTTTCCTTGTCTTTCTCTAGGACATTCATTGGCTTGGAGATCTCCACTGGGCATTTCCAGCTGCTGGAGCTGGTCTCGGAGGTGGACAGAGTTCTGGAGGAATTTGACCTTCCCACGTTCTACAAGGTGAGGAGTCTCCCAACCACTTCTCTGCCAGTCTGGACATGCCGCTTGGTTCCTTGAGAGATCTATGAAATGTTCACCTCAAATAAACAGGAGTGGTGAGGTTAGACTCTGAAATTATCTCCTCCAGGCCGGTCAGTGATGCTCATAGTTAAGACCTTAACATTCATTCTCTTGCTGAGAATGGGACTAGCACAAGTCTATGTCTTCCCTATTGCATTCTGTGCATGAGGCTAGGGATGTTAGCTATCTGGTGGCCTCTTGAGAACTGGGTTTCTGGGACAAAGGGCCAGAGCTTACGTGCACGTGTATAGAAGCAGAGCTGTCCTAGGATTGAATGTCTTTAGGGTGAGCACTGTGGGCAATGCTTGTGCAGTTTCCTGGAGCATCAGTCCATCCTTGGGACTAGCTTCTGGGACAGGTCTTGGTTTTGAAGGCCCAAACTCTGATTTTTCTGTCTCCAGAGCTGGGCAGAGGGCTCTCGTTATTCAGAAGTTACTCACCTACTTGCTCCAGGACCATCTGTGAGCAGTTCTCCACGCAGTTGGAAAAGCAACAGCAGAGCTGACTACAGGGGGGCTGGGAACCAGGCATCCATGCTCACTGGTGTCCAAAAAAGCTGTGATGGGGAGCCCAGGGGTCATCTCACCTCCAGCAGTGTGTATCAGCTCTGCAGCTGCTGAGCTGGCAGAGAAGGCTCCCAGGTTGAGGATCCTCCTACTTCAGCTATCCCAGGCAGGGCAGCATCACACCAGATCTCCCACCGCAGCTCTGTGCATTTTCAAAGCCTTCATGAGCTGATCCTTGTTTTGTCTGCAGGACCCATCGTTCCATATCAGCTTGGCCTGGTGTGTTGGGGACATGTCTGACAGACTGGAAGGGCAGTGTCTGCAGGAGCTTCAGGTGTGTCCCCACACAGTGTGGAGAGCAGGGGAGGAGCAGAGTTGGTGTCCAGCCACGTCTCCCCACCAAGAGCAGAGAGTGGGAAATTCTCTTCATTGAGCAAAGCAAACTTCACTGGGTTGAAGGAAGAGCAGCTTTTGAGGGGAGTGTGAGTTAAATCACCCTCCAGAGGCTTCCATCCACAAACAGCCTCATCTCTTGACTTTGTTCAGAGTGGGAGCTGCCAACTCCTTCCTCTAGTGGATCCACCTGCCTTGTACTGACTCCTGCATCTGTTTTCCAGGACATCGTGGACAGGTTTGAGGACTCTGCACTCCTGCTGCGTGTCCAATGGGAGCAAATCCGCTGCAAGTCGGGGAACAAGTACTTCTCTTTCCCCTTGAGGTAGAGGTCAGTGGGTCTGTGCAGAGCCTCAGAGACCCTGGTGTTCAACCAAGCAGTTCTGAGTGGTGTGAGCTGTCACGCATCTCCCATGCTCTTCTTGCCTACTCAGCATCTCTGGGTTGTTTGTGGCCTCAAGTCAGACTACTTCCAAGTTGGAGCTGCTGTCTGAAGAAATGTGTGTTTGTAGCAGATTTTATTCTCACTGCTGTATGTGCTGCAGTCAGCAGTGGTGGTTCCAGCCATCCCACGGTCGCTAATTTTGCTGATTTAAAAACAACAAAAAAAAAGTTCTCTATAAAAGCCATAGATGCCTTACTGCTTTACAGAAAGGAGGAAGAGGGTAGCGTGGGAGGCTGTTGCTAAAGAGAGAATGTCTTTTACGTTGGAAATAGCACTGCCTGATTTTCAGGAGCATGCTTTGAGTAGCGGGAGGCGAGGATGTGAAGCTGGACTCTCCTACCAACTCACCTCTCAACTTTAAGCCAGGACAAATTCCTGAGTCATGTTCGGTGTCCCTCTCATGCTGCTGCTGCCTCTACAGAGAATTTCAGTATCTAATCCTTTTGCCAAATAGCAAAAGATGAAATCTGGAGGGGAGACGTTGGAAACCCTTTGTTTTCAGTCCTGCACACTGGTTCTAAAAGAACAGCTTTGGTTTGAGATTGTGCATGCCATAAGCCCAGGACTTTTTTTTGGTGGGCTGCTGCTCTGGAGAAGCTTGCTGCCATGCCTGGGTGAGCCAAAGAAAGGGCACTGCCAGCTTTTGCCTGAGCTGGAAAGGCCGTGCCCACTGATGAGCTATGGGATGGCAGCTTGTGCCTGGGCTCCTCGTTACCTGTGGGAACAGCACCCCTGGTGTCACGGTGACCCTGGGGACCATTGGCTGGACAATTTCCCTTGGGAGAAGCTCATTTTAATCCTTTTGTTCCTGCCGGGAGGGTGGCAGCAGTCTCTCAGGTGTCTGGAGCAGTATACTCATGTGCTGCCCTGAATCTTTCATTCCGTGTCTGTCTAATGAAAAAGACTCTGGGACTTCTGAGCAGTAAAAATCTGTCTCCTCATGTCATAAAATTGTTTCCATGATATATTTATTTCAGCCGTCCCCTTTCAGACACACCCAGCTCCCAAAGACGTCAGATGAGGCCATGCCTGCAAGCGCTTCTGTGAGCTTGGTGCTGCCCGTCCATGCACTCGAGAGAGTCTTGGGGGCATCGTGTCCGTGGGAGCATCTCAGCACGAGTTGTGGTGGTGTCCACCAACACCTGTGCAAGAACTGGGTTTCAAAATCTGTAACAAAATTATGTTAAGTCTGTAGCCACTTCGTTTCTTGGGTGACAATCTGTGATAAGGTGTGTGGTTACACCCTGAGTTTTCTTTTGGGGAGGGAAAAGCAAACAAAGCTGGATATATTTAGCCCCTGGGGACTTCCACTGAAACTGGCTATGGCATGACCAGTTTCTGCACGGTCCAAGTCCAGCAAGGCCTGGCGTGGCACATGGCCTTGTGTTGCAAATCCTGCAGGTGTCAGGGACCCCACTCGTGCCTTTTGGGAACAGAGGATGCAGCCGGGCTCATTGGCGGGTGTGTGGGGACAAAGTCTGGGGATGGGCGGCTGCTGTGCGGTCCGAAGTGGCGGGCACGGTGGGTGCGAGACCTGGGTTGCGTGTGACGGACCGTGGCTCTGCATGCGGACACACGTGGGAGCGGCTGCGGGGCTGTTTCGGGCGGCGGGCACCCGTGGGAGCGTTCCACGGCCCCGCCCATCGCCTCCGAGGCCCCGCCCCCTACCGAGGCCCCGCCTGGCGGCGCCGCGCCCGCCCCGCCCCGCCTACTGCCCGCCGAGCCGTTCTGTCGCCGCGCCCGAGTCCTTCCGCCCGGTTTCGCTTCGCTGCGCTGCTGCCGGCGGGCA
>VXBJ01000769.1:59544-119568 GCA_013400055.1 Nycticryphes semicollaris | reverse complement strand
AGCCGCGCCGAGCTTCAGTCCATGTGCCGAGCACCGCCGGCCTGATCCCCACACACAAAGGCAGGCTGGGGAGGCGACGGGCCGCGCCTGCCCATGCACCGTGCGCAGCCCACAGCGGCGGCCCGGTACCGGGCCATGAGGGCAGCGTAGCTCCCGCACGGCCCGGCCCGGTGCGGCCGGGGGGCAGCCGCGAACCGGCGGTAGCGCGGGATGGCAGGGGGCGGGGGCGCCCCCTGCCGGATGGGCGGGACGCTGCGGGCGGTCGCCCGCCCCGCGCCGTTGCTGGTGCTGCTGGTGCTGTTGGTGGGGGCGGCGGGCGAGGAAATCAACGCAGAGGTGAGCGGGGGGCGCGGTGCTGGGCTGATGGGGGGGCTCCCCCGGGGAAGCCCCCCGACTTGCCCTGCCTGCACCTGCGGCCTTCGGGCAGGCAGCGCCGGCAGCCGCAGGTGCAGGCAGGTATGTTGTGGGGTGGAGTTCGAAGAGGGACCCAGGTCTCCGCCTGCGGCGACGGGCAGCGGCTGGCGGGGGAGAGGAAGCGCTTTGTGCCCATGTGAGGCCGAGGCGGGGGAGGGGGTGAAAGGGCCTTTGATAAAGTCTCTGCTCTGCCACCCTGCCTGGCGGTGGTGGAGGGGGATAAAAGATGATTTTTTTCCCAATCAGGACATTACATCGGGGAAAAAAAGGGTGAAAAATTGGGAAATAGGGAAAAGAAGTGGGAAAAGGGAGAATAATTGGAAAATTAAAAGGGATAAATAAAAAAGAAAATGCAACAATTAAAAATAATAATAAAAAGTAATTAGAAAAGAAGAGGAGGCGGATGCTGGTGCAGGAAGGAAGAGTCCCGGCACGCCCTGGCACTCCCCTGTCCCCCTACCCCCCTGCAGGACAGAAAACCCTTTGTGGGTGGGGGCCGGGGTGGGAGTCCTGGGCTGCTAGTGGGGGTGGGCCTGGCCCCGTGGAGCCCTGCAGCTCCTAGGGAACACTTCTGGAGGAGGGCAGTCTAGGGACAGGCAGCCAGTGAGCAGGCTGGCCCCCTGCCAGCCACTTTCTCTCCAGGGTCGGAGTAGCCGACAGCCCCTCCTGTAGGAGAGGGTCAACCCCACTCAGTGGGGCGGGGCTGGGGCTCTGTTCCCTGCCCACATGCTCCAGCTTGCCCTGCCTGCCTCAGTGCAGCGTTTGTCCCTGGCAGCTGGCAGGGATGCCCCACAGGGAGTGATAGGGCTGTGGTGGCAGTGGGCTGGATCCTGCAGCCAGCTCCCTGTCCCTGTCGCTGCTGCCTAACACCATGCTTTCCCTGGTGCAGGCATGGCTGCGGCTCTACGGCTACCTGCCACAGCCCAGCCCGCAGATGTCCACCATGCACTCAGCTCAGACCTTCTCCTCTGCCCTGGCCGAGATGCAGAAGTTTTACGGCATCACTGTCACTGGCATCCTGGATGAGGAGACCAAGGCGTGAGTTTCTCCAAGTCCTCTTGCTCTAGCAGAACGCAGCTCCAGCTTTTGGGCTTTGCCTGCCATCCCCAGAGCTGTGCCTGCACCTGGAAATGCATGTGCATGTGGAGCTGTGTCTCCCCGTTTTGCGGACTGCACCCCTGCAGCCAGGACAGGTCCCTCGCCATTTGCGGCTACTGGAACCCCTTAGGGGACCTTGGCTGTGGTCGGCTGAGCCCTGGCTCCATGCCCTCCTGGCAGGTGGATGAAACGTCCCCGCTGCGGGGTCCCAGACCAGTTTGGGGCGCGGATGAAGTCCAACATGCGGCGGAAGCGGTACGCACTGATGGGGCGGCGCTGGAGCCAGAGCCATCTCACCTTCAGGTACCCACCACCTCCGGGGCCTCCCACCCCCCCAAGCCAATGGAGGGCCTTAGCCCATTGGAGAGCTCCCTTAGGGAGCAAGCAGTGTCCCAGGCCATCCCCAGCAAACTCTGTATTCCCAGCATCCAAAACTACACAGAGAAACTGGGTCGGTACCACTCCTATGAGGCTGTCCGCCGAGCTTTCCGAGTGTGGGAGGAAGCCACACCACTGGCTTTCCAGGAGGTGCCCTATGAGGACATCTGGCAGAAGCGGAAGAAGGAGGCTGACATCATGGTGCTCTTTGCCTCCGGCTTCCACGGAGACAGCTCCCCATTTGACGGTGTTGGGGGGTTTTTGGCTCATGCCTATTTTCCTGGCCCTGGCATGGGGGGAGACACACATTTTGACTCGGATGAACCCTGGACGCTGGAGAACACGGATGTGTCTGGTGAGTTGAGGGCCAAGGAGGTGGTGAAGGCAACCAGAGGAGCCTGATGGGCCTCTGGGTTTGAGGGCAGGGGGATGCACTGGTGCAGGCAGAGGTAGTAGGGAGAGCAGCTCTGCCAGAGGTGATGCAGGCAGCTCCCACTGGAGCACCTTCATTGCAGGGTGCTGGGGCCAAGGACCCACCCCATGCATCGGGTCCTCCACCCTCTATTGCTGATGTTGCCTCTACCTACAGGGAACAATCTTTTCTTGGTGGCTGTGCATGAACTGGGGCACTCGCTGGGCTTGGAGCACTCCAGTAATCCCAGCGCTATCATGGCCCCCTTCTACCAGTGGATGGACACCGAGAACTTCCAGCTGCCCGAGGATGACCTCAAGGGCATCCAGCAGCTGTATGGTGAGGAGCTGGGTGGGGGATCAACCCAGAGGTGCGACACTGCATGTGTGGGGGGAAACTGAGGCATGGGTGCTGCTGGTCTACATCACCCCATCCTTTCTCACCCACCCAATCCAGGTACCACAGATAGGCACCCACAGCCCACCAAGCCTTTGCCCACTGTGACACCTCGGAGACCTGGCAGGCCAGATCAGAGACCCCCTAAACCACCACCCCCGGGGAAACCAGAGAGACCCCCCAAACCTGGCAGCCCAGACAGACCTGACCAGTATGGCCCTGACATCTGTGATGGGAACTTTGACACAGTGGCGGTGTTGCGTGGGGAGATGTTTGTGTTCAAGGTACTTGCTGGGACCCCCTCCTGCCCCGTCCCTGGGGATGTGGTGGGTCCCTGTGAGGGAGATACCCTGGCAAGATACCTGGTATTGAGCCTGTGTCCCTCCCATCCTCTGCCAACCCCGTTTCCCACCAGGGCCGGTGGTTCTGGAGGGTCCGGCACAACCGGGTGCTGGACAACTACCCCATGCCCATTGGACACTTCTGGCGGGGCCTCCCTGGGGACATCGATGCTGCCTACGAGAGGCATGATGGGAGGTTTGTCTTCTTTAAAGGTGAGCAGTGAAGCTGGGTGGGAGGGACAAGATGGAGGGGGACCCCAGTGCCCCCTCCAAGCTGCTGAGAGCTGGTTGGCTTCATTCTATCCTGATTCCCCTCCCCAGCTGGAGCTGCTGCCTGATTCCAAAGGGACAAGGTGGCTGCAGGCATCGTACCCCAATACCTATCCACACATGTCCCTGCCACAGCAGCTGGGCATGGCTGCCTTACCCCCTTTTCTGTCCCCTTCCAGGTGACCGGTACTGGCTTTTCCGAGAAGCCAACCTGGAGCCTGGATACCCACAACCCCTGGTCACCTATGGGCAGGGCATCCCCTATGACAGCATTGACACAGCCATCTGGTGGGAACCCACGGGGCACACCTTTTTCTTCCGTGGGGACAGGTAAGTGGCTCTGGGGTCCTTTTCTCTTCTGCCACCTCCTAGCCCATGGCATGGCAGGGGTGGTATTGGTGGGCAGCAGGGACCCCCATGTTCTTTACCTCCTCACCACCTCCCTCCCACAGATACTGGCGCTTTAATGAAGACACCCGCTCGGTGGACGCCGGGTACCCGAAGCCTATCTCCATCTGGGCAGGCATCCCTCCGTCCCCCAAGGGCGCCTTCCTCAGCCCAGATGCCTGTAAGTAGAGGAGTAGAAGAGGGCTGGGCAGGAGGGAGGAGCAGAGGGGATGGGGGCACCCTACTGGTGGTCTGGCCATGTGGCATGGAGGCCAGGAGGGTGCTCAGGGAGTGAAGCAAAAGGATCTCACTGGTCCCGGAGCAAACACTGCTGTCCTGGGCACCTGCAGGTTGTGGGGTGCCCTGTGCCTGCCCACTTACCCCTTGCCTCCATCTTCCCCACCCTCAGCTTCCACCTACTTCTATAGAGGAACAAAATACTGGAAATTTGACAATGAGCGGCTCAAGATGGAGCCAGGTTATCCCAAATCCATCCTCCGGGACTTCATGGGCTGTCACACAGAGGTGGTCTCAGACCCTCATCCCCACTGGCCCGATGGGGACCAACCACCCTTCAACCCTGATGGGGATGGGCGGGCCGATGGTGAGGACGAAGAGGAGGAGGAAGACAAGGATTACAGTGACGGAGGCCACCAACCAGGCAGGGACGTGGACGTCGTGGTGCAGATTGACGAGTACACGCGCACCATGAGTGTCGTCATGGTGCTGGTGCTGTTGGTGCTGCTGCTCTGCATCCTTGGCCTCATCTACGTCATCGTCCAGATGCAGAGGAAGGGTACGCCCCGAATGCTCCTGTACTGCAAGCGCTCCTTGCAGGAGTGGGTCTGACTCTGGCTCCCTCCCCAACTTGCCCCCACCACCATGGTGCTAATGATGGACTTGCCCTTCCCTCTCCTGCCCTTCCCCACTGCCTCAGCCCCTCCTGCCCCATTGTTGCTTGATGGCTCCAGCCTCAGAAAAGGGGGCATGCCCCCAACTCCCCCACCAGAGCAGCTGGGCTGGGACCAGGGGTGGTTACAGGGAGGCTGGAGGGCATCCAGATCCTACCTGCTCCTCCACAGCTGTCCTCCTTCCACACGTGTGACCCTCAGGTTGCCACCCATTGTGTTGCACTCTGCCTCTGCTGCAGGGTGCCCTCCTGCCCCCTGAACCTGCCATGGCTTTGCCTGTGCTGCGTGGGGTGGTGGGTGGGTCGGGGGTTGCTCATAAGTGCTGTGAGCTGGCAGGTCTCGGTTGCCAGCACCTGCAATGACGGAAGGGAAAGCTGAGTTCCTGGCCATTTTTCCAGTTGAACTGCAGGGATACAGGGATGTGGTGCCTAAAGATAACATGAGGGAGGAGACGCCACCTTTGTAACACCACCAGATACACACACCCTGTGGGCTCAGCACAGCCCAGATGCTGCCTCCGTTGTGGGGAAAAGCCCCGGGGACACAGTCCCATGGGCAGGGCAGGAGGCATGGTCACCTTGTATGTGTATTAAACAGGTTGGGTGCATGGAGAGCCGTGGTGCCATCCTTGTCCTTTCTACTGTGGGATTGGGGCAGGAGACCTGCCAGCTGTCACACGAGGTTTGGCAGATTCTGGGGTAATGGAGGATCACCCAGGTGTGCCACCCTGCCTGGCTGGATACCACGCTGGGCAATGTAGGGAAGGGGCCACCATGGCCAGTAATGTCCCCACAGCAGCCTCTGCCTTGGGGCTACCACGTTTTGGGGGAGTCAGTGAAAGCAGTGGACAGAGCTGCCTTTCACCAGCTCGCATGGTAGCAGCAGCAGCAGCCTGGCCAGGAACACAGACGGCCTTGTTCTCCCCCAGCTGGCACTGTGCTCCGACCGGGGGTAGTCGCCTCCCTTCTCAGGGCAGCCAGGGGACGCTGCTGGCCCCCTCCTGCTGCTGGGCCCCTCCTGCAGCCGGTTTAAGGGGTACTTCACCTCCTTATTTCTGGGGGGAAAAGAGGGTGTCTGTATCCTGTCTCAGATTGGATATTGAGTTGGAAAGATGAGAGCCAAGAAGGGTGGTGGGAAATTGGCTTTATGCAGGGAAAAATGTTGCTCAGCCTTTGATGGGAAGAAAAGCTCAACCCCAGCAGGCAGTGTGCGGCAGTGATGGCACCAGCAGCTTCCCTGCCAGTGCTAGGGATGCTCACCAGGGTAGCAAGACAGCTGGGGGGGGCTGTGTTTGCTTTGGAGCCTTAGGATGGGTGGCTGGGTCCTGGTGGAATTAATATACTGGGGTGCGGGGGGGAATGGTACAGTGCCAGTTTGTGGATGTGTGGGTCTGACCCTATGGAGTCAGGGGGCTCTCCCTGTGGGACTGGACTCCAGCCAGCATCCCCTTCTCTGTCTTCTTCTGGCAGCATCCAGCCCTGCACCCCGATAACCCCCATCACTGTGACAGGACCTGTCGCCTCTGCAGGGCAGTCCCCATCCAGCTGGTGATTCTAACACAGGGCTTGGTGTAGGGAGCATCAACCTCTCCCTGCCCTACTTCCTGGGGCTCCAGCTGCCCCTCTGCCCTCATCCCAGCAGGAGCACTACCTCCCCTGCATGGGTGGCCAGCCCCCATCCTTCTGCCTTCCTAGGACCCAGAGCTCCTGGCTCAGTGCCCAAGACTGACTGCAGCCACTTCCTGGCACTAAATTACCCTGAGCCACCCCTCTACTCATTAGCCATTAATTACTTTAAAAGGGAAGCTCCGATGCTGGCTCTTGCCCCGCTTTCCTGGGGCTGCTGGCGCTGCTGGTGGGAGAGGGTGACCCTGTGACCTGAGCAACTCATCCCCTGGCCTGGTCTCCATCCCTGCCCACACTGGGCAGTGATTCCCTGGGAAACACACTTGGCTCAGACTCAGCACATCACTGCAGCCAAGTGAGAAGCCAAAATCAGGGACAGAAAAACCCTGAAGAATTAGGGAAGTAGGGAGTGGAAAAAAGGTCTCCAAGTAGCTCTGAGCTGTTGTACTCCATTGGCCAGGCTATGCTAGGTCACATTCCTTGGCTTTTATGTCCTTTCAGTTTGGTTTTTACCATTTTGCCTAGATTTGCACTTGTGTGGGTCCTCCCCAGGTCCATGGGAAGATCTGCAGAATGAGATCCCTGCTGTGGGCAGCCTAGCACACCAGCCTGCCCCGAACCTAGCCCAAACTAGCACCAGGAGCAACCAAATGTCACAAACCTGGCAAAAGGTGAGGCAGGAGGAAAGTATGGCTGAGATTTGCTCTTCCCCACCTCCACAAAGGCAGCTCCAGATGCATTTCCAGCAACAGATTTATTTCCCACAGCAGCTGTGTTTCCCCTGTCTCCTAGGGAGTGCTGAGGGTTCAGCAGGATGCATGGGTGGGGACACTGAAGTCTGGTACCCAGAGAGATGCCAAGGCTCACAGGGAAAGCCAGCTGAGCTGGGCAAGGATGCCCAAGGGCCAGAGGCTCATGGCATGTCCTTCCCTGGGCAGCCCCTTGGGATGGCAGGGGGCTCCTTGATTAGGGGTGGGACAGGGGCTGGGAGCAATTCCCTGGGGGGAATTGTGGTGCTGGGAGCAGAGGTCCAGGCTGCCTGGGTTCAGCATGCTGCGACACTATTTCCCACCCCCTCACGCTTTTCCCCAGACGCTGCAGCAGAGCAACTGCCAAGAGTCCAGGGCCATCTGGAAATGCTCATGGACAGCAATGAGGGACTGCTGGAGACAAAGCTCAGTGTTTCAGGAAGGATGGGGCCCTTTGCCAGAGGCTCCCGCTCTGCCCTGCATGCCCGCAGTGGGGTCAGCTCGCCTGCAGTCACCAAGGGATGCAAGACCCCAGAGAGGGCAGGGATGCACCTGCTGCAAGGTATGGGGCTTTCGGTAGCTCAGGGGAGTGTGAGTCCCACTCAGTCTGGCCCTGGCAGACACCAGGCAGCCCTGCCAGGATCCACCCCCACTAAGCAGCTTCCAGGTTCCCAAAAATAGACTGGAGAAGCCCAACCTGGAAAAGACCCCAGGAGCTCAGCAGCCTCCATGCCCTGCCACTGTGGGATAGGGTTCCACACACTACCAGAGCCTGGGTGATGGTGGTGACCAGGGCTGGTAGGATCTCTGCCTGTTTGGCACCATCACAGGAGAAAAAGTACTTCCTCCTGCCTCCTCCTCTTCCTCTACAAACCAGGGTGCAATCTCCCATGCACTGCTGAGGAGAGGACCCGGAAAGCAGAGAGGAAGCTGGGCTTGGTAGAGAGGAAGAACTGGGGCTGGGATACACCGAGCAGTGACTGGCTGACCTCAATGGCAGAGGAAACAATGCTGGGGACAGAGGGAAAAGCTGTGGGGCCCTGGGAGGGGTTGAACCTGCTGCCTGTGCACACTGCAGACAGGACTAGGCTCCAGGTGCTGCCTGGGCAGGCGTTGGAGCCAGCATAGCCCCACTGTGGGTGTGATGCATTGAGCATACACGTGCACTGCTCACACCTGTCGTGTCTCCACACCACAGCCATCAGCCCTGCTCCTCACAGTGCCAGACCCTTCATCTCATGGGGAGAAGAGCAATTTCTGAGGCCCCAGGGGCAACGTACAAGGTGATGGTGGAGCAGACAGTCTGCAGGTGTGCTTCAGCACAACTTAGCATCCATCACCTTCTTACCTCCAAGGCTTTCCCCATCACATCCCAGGATAGCTCTCAGTGTGTACACCTGCTCCCTCATCCAAATAAAGTCTTGCTTGTGTGGTCTCATTTTGCAGCCTGCCAGGGAAAGTTCTCACCCCTCTCCCACAGGTGCCAACAGGGCAGGAAGATCAGCTCTCCCTGCCTGCAGAAGTGGCCAAAGTCTCCAGTACTGTCATTCATTTTTCCTGGGTGGTGGCCAATGGCAAAACTCAAAATAAACACTTCCCTTGTCTCCAGCACCACCCACCTCACACTACAGAGCAGCTGCAGAGGATTATCCTCCTGGAGGTGTAATTGCTCCACAAAGACTACAACATTTGGCCCAAGGCATCCAGGGAGATGCAGAACGGGAGGCAAAGGACAAGGAGCAAAGTTTGGCCCAGACTTTTTTTGACTCCTGCATATCACCTCCGTGATCAGTGCTATGTGTCAGGGTCTACTCAATAGGAAGAAGACAAAGAGTAAATGGAAGGCCATAGGCAGGGACAGACACCTGAATCAGTGTCCTACTGGGATAGGCTCTTACCCAGTCTGCTGCTGTCCCACCAGCAGAGCAAACAGACGGAAAGCTTTCCAGGGAAACCCTGTCATCTGCTTCCCCTGCCCTGGCAGAGCCACCAGAGCTGAGGGATGTTCCGGCCTTGGCTTGCACTTCATGGTGACTGCTGGCTGCTCCAGCTCACTCCCAGCTGTTCACACATGGGAAAGGTTGCTCTCCTGACTCTTGCTCTAAGGTGCTGCAGCCCTCCTTCAGCAGCTGAGATTTCAAAAAGCAGCATTGCCTTTGATGTAGTAGAAAGTAGGCTCCTAGCACTTCCATCCCAACCAAGCGCCCAAATACAGGACCTTGCCCCAGCCAATGGAAGAAGGTTAAAAGCCAGTGGGGGGAGAAGAAAACTCCTCTTTGGGAGGGCCCCACTCCACCCTGGGTTGAACCTAGGGCTCCCTGCAAAGATTCCTTTCTCTCCCACTAGACATGAACTGCAAAAAGGACTTAAGCAGGAAGAAAGGAGCAGGCCACCCACAGAAAGGTGTACAAGTTGATATTTAAGGCCTTTTCTCCCCAGGCTGCCTGCACTGAACCAGGACCTCCCTTTGCTCACTTGTCCCAAGCTGGGGCTGCCCCAGGAACATGCAGGCAGCAGCCATCTTCAGGACAGACTCCCATCTCTGCACCCACACCCATCTTGCCTTCCTCCACTCTTTCCACATACGAGAGCTTCGTGTCCCAGCCAGGTCAAGAGCCATAACCAAAGCAGTAAGAAGCTGGGCACTTCATCACGGGAGTTTTGCTAGTTTAACTCTAGGAAAAAACTGCTGACAGGATGCCTGTGACATTGTGGCCTAGCTGCCAGAAGCATCTTCTTCTCCCACAGGGAGAGATCCAGGCTTCTCTCAGTTAAAAGTTTTGATGGGAGAAGGGGGAATAAAGAGGAAGATTTTTTAAGAACATGACTTAAGTCCTCCACTGTCTGACGCTAAAGGAAATAGCCAATATCTGATGATACTCCACTTTGTGCAGCATGTAAACAGGAAGATGCAGTATTTTGTTTTATATTAAAAAATATACAGAGAGTGCACATGGATGTAAGGGTTTATGGCTAGGAGTTTATTTCAGCAAATCCGTTGGCACAGCTCCTGGAGGTCAGGCAGGAATTGGCAGCAGGGCCCATCTCATCTCTGGGCAGAGGAGCCAGCTCAGGTCAGCAGGGAACCCAGCCCCTCATAACGCAGGAAGGTCACTTGCTCAGGGTGAGCCCCACTCCTCAAAGACAAGAGGCAACTCCAGCATGGGCCCCAGCAGGGCACCAAAAGGACGCAGCTCCTGCCGAGTGCTCAGCCACCACTGACTGACAAAAACACACGCTCATGAGGAGGGCTTGTGGGAAAGGATGCACACTATTCCCTGCTGGGGTGGGATGGATTCCCTCAGCAGGTCCCCCAGCCCCAGCAAGCTTTGCAAACGTGGCGGGAAAGCCTCACCATGGACTTCATTAAGGTAATTCTTGGCACACAATACAGTGCAATTCCACGTAACAAATCTTGGATCCAGCCAAGCCTTGATAGATGTCAAAGCAAGATGAACAGTGCCTTCCCACATGGGTTTCCTTGGCTTGGCTCCTTAGAGCTACCAAGCTCTTCAGCTGCTATGAAAATTGGAAAGGGCTTCTGCAGAAAGCCTTCTGCAAGTGCAGTTCATCAACCCGTGGCAACATGGAGTCAGCACCTCCAGTTCAAAGCCCACTAGCTTTAAAGGCACAAATAAGGCAGCTGCATTATAGGTGTCCCAGGAGCTGGCTGCAGTAGTAAAGTGGAGTCCACACAGAGGACCAGCTGCCCATGAGGGTGAACAGACATACCAACCCTTTAAATCAGGTGGAGAGTCAATGGGCAGGATTAAACCCAAAATCTGGGGCAGATGTCACCCAATAGGCCCTCATCATCCAGGGAGAGACCAGCTTTGTTTTATGGGATAATAATGAGAGCAAAGCCTTCCCAATTCAGTGCACAGCCGAGCACCAGGGAAGGATCAGCACCCACCTTTGGTACCCATGACTGGAGCAGCTGTGGGGGCCTTAGCCCCAGGGAGGAAAGGCATCAGCTACTCCCAGACTCTTTCTGTTACTGGGGGAGGGCTGCAACCTCCTCTCTGCAAGCCTGTCAACAACAAAAGCAGATTGGTTTGAGGCAGGGAAGGGCAGCTTCAGCACAGGAAAAGACTTGTGCTCCTGTTATGCTGCTTTGCTAAGCCTCCCCTTTGATCCCTGGGGAAAGGGACAATTTGGCAGCTGGAAAACTATTGTGTGTCTCCTACTATAAGTAGCTGCTAAAGGCTTAGTTGAGAGGTGGAGCAAGTTGTTTAACTACACAGCAAACACAGTGGACAGTGGTGCCCTAACTGCCAGGTAGGACCAATGCCACTGCTGGGAAAATGTCTTCAAGTAAGAAGGGAATGAAAAACCCATTTCCATGTACTAAAAGCCAACAGTGTGAGATTTTGTCATAGGTAGAGTACCACAAATCTCCTGAACCAGAGACAGATCCTGTCTCCTGTATGGAAACCTTACCATTGTTCCTGTCTCGTATCGTTCACTTATGTGCTATAACTTAAACAGCGAGGCTGCCAATCAGTCAAATTCAGAGGCAAATTCTAAGATCTGGATTCCTGAAGAAACTCTGAAGTGCTAACATGTGCAAATTAAAGGATCCATCAGAGGAGGAAGAAGCCAGAAGCAGACTTAAGAGTCAAATGTTTAATAACTTTCCAAGAGTATTACGTCCATATTTAGAGTCTATATAAAATAAGAAAAGGAAAACAAGGAAAGAAAAAAATAAAATTGGTATCTTCAAGAGGGCACACTTAACCCCGTAATTCCTGCTGAATCTTCTCTTTGGAGGCACAGCGGCCACTTGTAGCAACACCTCTGTGCAACAGAAGGTCAGGTACCATGCTATGTGCAGTGTTTAGGCTCAGCACTTTACAAACAGCTAGGAAAACTCTGATTCTGTACAACTCACGCACCAACAACATAGTCCCAGACCTGTTACATGGTTAATTGTGTCCTGTCCAGAAGAGGGATACCAGATGAATCAAAATTTCCCCAGGCAAGGTGAGCTGATCTAAAACTTGGTCTCAGGAGGGCCTTTTCTTCCACCTGCTTTTCTTTTTCTACTCACCCCAACCATTTCTCAGATCTCTTCCCAATGTAGTGTTATTGCTGGACAGAACAAGGAGAAGAAAGGAGACACTTATTAGATTCAGCAGTACTCACTGTACTGGGAGCACTCCAAGCATTCCCCAGACACCTCCAGGAGACTGCTACAGCCCAGAAGGCAGGGATGAGTTCCCTAGAGGTGTTACCTACCGTTAACACTGCCTTCTACCTCCCACTAAGGTCAGCACCCAACATCCTCCCTCAGTTCCTTGAGATTTTGCCCAGGAATCTTCTCTGTTAGAAGCATCATCTGCACTGGGACAGGCTGGCCCTTGCAAAGAAAGTGCTTCCTCACAAGCCTCAAGACTGCAGCTGATGTGCCAGGGACTCCTCTCCCATCGCCGTAAGGGCAGAGCTTGGCATCTCCTGCTAGGCAGCCACAACCTCACCTATCCCTTTCCCACCTTATAGCACCACCACCTGCACTGAGCAGGAAAGAGAGCACATCACAGAAAGTTTGGGCTAGAGGAACACAAACAGCATCTCTCCTGCAAGACAATTGTAGAGCTGCAGCCAGCTCTGAAGAGCAAAGCCGCTGTGCTGAGTCATGGGTGAAAGCTCTGACAGATGCCAGGAGGCTGCCATACTGCCCAGAGTCCTTCAGCCCGAAGAGGAAGGACATGGGGAGCAGCTGCACAGCTGCTTATTAGAAGGGAAAGACAACTTCCACATGTTTTGGCAGGAAAGCCACTCAGCAAGGCACCCCCCCAGACTGCTCACCCTGGCAACAGTGAGGGTACTCTCTGCCTGACAGCCACAGCTGGGAAAAGCTCTGCAGCTAGAAGAAACTCTGGATTGTGAAGGCAGTGGGGGGAGGAAAGCCAGCCACTGCTCCCACCCTTCCTTGCCCACAACTACCTCACCTTGGCCTTGTTCTGGACAGGCAGATATAGCTTGAACTCAGCTGGGAGCTCATCCTCCGAGTAGAGCCGGTCAGAGAAGTACACTCGTCGGATGCGACAGTTGGCATGGATCTGAGAGTCAAAACAGAGTCAGTTTTTCAGAGTCCCATATGCTCTTTCCACAACCAGTTTCACTGTCATGCAGCAGCCTGGATTCCTTGGCTCAGCAGCTGGAGACAAGACCTCACTGCCTCTCTCCAAATCTGACAGGGCCCATGCCCTCTGCTTTGCATTAGATGCTCTCTCCATCTGGCTGGAGAGTTGGCCAAGTTCTGGCATCTCTGCAAATTGAGATCTGCCTTAGTTGCTTAGGGGGTTATTTGCTATGAACCCACCTCTGCTTTTCCACTGATATCAGCATTTGCTAGAACACTCTCAGTCTTAGCTTGCTGCATTTTTAACATTCCCTCTTCAGGTCCTCCCCAAGGTCAAGAATGAGACTGTCGAGTCTGCACTGCCTCCACTATCAGCTGGCACTGAAGGAGTTCCTTCAGCCCCCCTCATGGGTAAGTGAGAAGGCGGACATTTCCCAGTTGTCTGCTCATCTGAGGGCAGCCCCATGAGGAACTGCATCAGTTCCATCACACTAAGGCACAGGCATGCTTTGCACACAGGCAAAATAACACATGCCACTGGACACAGCAAACATGAATCCCTGGCAAATGGAATAAGTGTCACACCCTCAGCAGGAACAAAGAGAATCACGGCATTGTCAGAGTTGGAAGGGACCTCTAGAGGTCATCTAGTCCAACTCCCCTGCTAAAGCAGGATTGCCTAGAGCACATTACACAGGACTGCATCCAGGCAGGTCTTGAAAATCTCCAGAGAAGGGAATTTCACAACCTCCCTGGGCAGCCTGTTCCAGTGCTCTGTCACCCTCACCATAATGAATTTTTTTCTCATATCTGAATGGAACTTCCTATAATCCAGCTTGTGCCCATTGCTCCTCGTCCTGTCACTGGGAACCACAGAGAAGAGTCTGGCTCCATCCTCCTTCAACCCACTCTTTAGATACTCGTAAGCTTTAATAAGGTCTCCCCTCAGCCTTCTCTTCTCCAGGCTAAAGAGTCCCAGCTCTCTCAGCCTTTCCTCATAAAGGGAGATGTTCCAATCCCTTAATCATCTTTGTTGCCCTACGCTGCGTTAGCTCTGGTCCAAGGGGCTCGCTGAAGGTAGGGTCATTCCACCCACAATAGGAAACAAGCTTGACCAGGGTTCCACATGCACCATAACACCCCAGGTCTTTACCAGCCAGGCTCCCACTCAGCCTGTCACGTTGCAGGGGGCTATAAGGGGACTGCAAATCTTACTTACTCTAACTGACAGTCAGCAAGAGAGACAAGACAGAAACGAGCTCCTTCATCCCAGTCTAGTCCAGTGACATGAAGCAGCACCAAAACCTCTGTTGCCTGGGTTGCATCCTTCCTCCCCTCCTGAAGTGCTCTGCAAAGAGCAGGACTGGCAAAAGAACCAGTCAGGGCAAAACCCAGATTCCCTATATAGGGCAAGGCTGTCCCAACCAGCAGGAAAACTACCAGCCATGGTTTCTGTAGGCAGGACGTGCATCCTTCTCACCTGAACTCTGAGGGTCTCAATGTAATTTGTCCCATAAGCCCGGCGTGTGAAGTCCGACAGGTTGAACTGGATTTGGTTCCAGCCATCATCCAGCCTCATGGGCATGGTACAGATGAAGGGTTTCACCCGAGTTGTGCTCTGGTAGTTACTTGCCCGAAAACGCCGGCGTACGTTCTTATCATCTAGCACCTGGGGCAAGGAAGGAAGGCCATTGACGCAGGCATCAGGAGTGCCCAGCTCACCAAGACCACTCAGGCTCTATCCATCTCTGAGACAAGGCTCTCCTACTCCCCCCCCCCTTCCATTTCACAACAGAAGTATTTTTAACATAGGAAACAGACCCATTTTCAGGAATAGCAACAATGTGCTTGTGACCTGACGGATGCTCCCATAGCAGAAGACCTTACACATCACATGCCCAAAACCCAAAATCAGTTTGGGGATGACACACTGCCTGAAACAAACTCCAACATAAAACTGTGGGCTCCCTGGCACCTTCCTCACTGGTTCCTGGAGAAGCCTCCCCACTGCACGATGCTCACCTGCACTTCAAAAGTGAAGTATTTCTTCAGGTTCTTGATGATCATCACTAGGAATGGTAGTTTGATGCCCAGGGTCTTCTTTGGGTCAGCAGGGCACGTGATGTACGTGGTACTGAGAGGGACAGAAAATCACTTTAGGATCTCACCCGGCACAAAGCACACAGCCTGAGTCCCAAGCCTCTCCCTTGACCTCATGCAGTCTTGAGGGACAGGCAGAAAAAGGTAACTGTGATGATAATTTCTCAGCAACAACCAAGGCTTCCTGTAACAGGAGGGAGAGTTTCAGAGGTAGCTGCAGGAAGAGCAACATAAAAGGCCCAAAGAATCCATTTTTAAATCCCACTTTTATCACCCAGAGCATAAAACACCTTCCTGGACAACTACACCTCCCCAGTTTCAAGGCCACGTCAGCACTGTTAATTAATGCAACCTCTGCTTACCCTTGACTGAACATGTAGAGTTCTCCAGAGCACAGCAGAGGCCCTGTGTGCTCTATATGGCTGGGAAAACAGGTCATGAGCCCTAGAAGTACACGTCATGCCTGGCAAGTTCTGTATCAACACATCTTTGGAATAGAAGCATTGGCTCAGCCTGTCTGCAGGAGAGGAGTCTCCACTGCCCTTATAAGGAGTGTCCTGCTCTGAATCACCCCTGGAGAAGCCTTGGAGACTCAGAAATCGTTTGTGGAGCTGGCATCTCTCTCCCCCCGGGTTGATGGAGATATGATGTTGCTAAATGAAGCACCATAAGAAACTCCCCTAATAAATCTCCCTTTGATGTTCCTGCTGTCAGAAGAGCAGCTGTCACATGGGGAGAGAAGCAGAACAGGTCCAAGACAATAAAAGATGCAGAAGGCAGAGTGCTGCTCTTTCAGTAATTGGCAGCACTGACAGGGGTCTGGGTATCAAATACAGCTTTTTCCCCCATAAGTGATGAAAAAATAATGGGACTTTATTTTTTTATCCCTTAGCCCCATTTAGGATGACACAGAGCTCTACAAGCACATACACAGAAAGGCATAGTGTAGTGCCATGGAGAGGTACCGTATTCTTCAATTTATTGACAAAGAGATTGGAGCAGAGTCTGAAGGAGACATCTACTGGGCACCAACATCTTTCACTCTGCTCCAGGATTAAGCCCCCAGGGCACAGTAGGGTAGAAGAAGATGCCTTCTCCTACCTGACATTAGTTCCTTCAATCTCTAGCACCAGCGACTGAATGTCATTGTCGGTGATTCGCTTGATGTGGCCATTGCGAACCTGGAAGAAGAGTGAGACAACGAGCACAGATGTTACTTGAGAGGGGAGTAAGAGATGCCCACAGCTCCGTTGAGAGAGGGAAAGAGATCTCAGGAGAATCCATCTACGTTCACTTGGCTCTTACTATTCTGGACATCGTGGTTTCCAAGACTTTGATCACTGCCCCAGAGTGCCAGGACTCCAAGCAAGAGTTTATGGCCCAGCATGCTGCACAGACACCGAGTGCAAGACTTCACTTGTATTTATGAAAATACACTGCAATGAACATGAGTGACTTAAGCCTCATGTTAGAGGCCAAAATAACCAAACATAAAAGTGTCAGAGTAAGATCAAAAGTGGGATAAGGGGTAAAAAACAAGTACAAGCAATACAGGGGCAAGCAAAGGGAGTCACCAGCCAGACACCAATCACCAAGGGGTCTTAAGTCTCTACTGCTGGGCATGGCTGACAGCGTCTGTGGAAGAGCAGGACGAGAGGAAAGCTTGCTTGAAATTCTTCAGAATCACAGTGTATGCAATCCCAGAGCCATCATCTGCTCTGCTGAGGGACACAAAGATTTGGCTACTCAGATGCAGCCAGAGAAGCTGCATACTCAGAGAGGCCAGGCCAGAACCAGGAGCCAACACAAATGCATTGTTCTCCACAAGCCACATGGCTGAATCCCAGGGTCTGAGGATTTATTTTTATTTTAATGAAGCAGCTTACTTCCCATCAAATTTATCTTCATTTAAAAGGCACTTTTGCTAATTAAGTCCTTTGCTCTTCCCCAGTGCAAGATCAGCAAATTGCAATGGCTCCTTCCAGCTCCACGAATTAATTTCTTTAGCACCTATCACCACTGCTAATATAAAGGATGCATTAAGCTTCTAACGGGATGGTTCCAGTCATGAGCTACAAAATGATTTACAGGTTTAGCAATTCATCTTCAGAGTTCATTTCTTCAGAAGGCCCTACCTTGGTGATGTTTCATACATTTTCTGGAAGAAAGCAACAAGTCAGATAAACCCTGTGAGCAGCCCACCCGTCTCTAACACTAAGCAGTTTTAAGAAACCTCAGCCTCAGCTGGGGATCCACCCCAACTGTTGCTGCTAATCACAAAAGCGCATCTCACCCTGCCTCAAGCCTGCAGATACTTCCAGCAAACGTTAGGCTCAGAGAGAGAATCCGTCCAGGGTAACTGTATCTTTCCTTTGTATCAAATGCAACTCCCACAGATTTATAGGTCTGTTCAGGAGAAACCAACTGCCCAAGGTCTGGATGAGTTGTCTTTTCCCCCCCACCCCCTCCCTCCAATAAAATCACCAGGCCCACAGAAGCACCATGTGCCTCTCTGTATTTGAAGCTGTGACTGGCATATGGAAAATTAAATCCTGGAAGCCCCAAGGATACAGCAGGCAGACTTAACACTGGGAAGTAACCCTACTAAGCAAGCAACAGTAGCATACAACAAAGCCTGCCTCCACACCATGTAAAACAGCCTTCACCAAGGATAGCTTATGGCTCCCCAGAGAGAAAAAGGTTCAGGTTCAAGCTTCTCTGGAGAGGACAGTAAGAGAGAAAAGAGCTAAACATGCTTTAAATCAATTAGTCAGCCGTGTTTCTATCTGTAACCAGGTCCCCTTCCTTAGTCTGTGAAGGTTTTCCTTTCCCAGATTACAGGGCCAATGAAAAGCAGCCACTCTTCCTCCTCAGCTTTGCCAGAAACAGGATGAAAGCAGAAAAGCAGAGGAGCCGAGTACAAAATGGCCAGACTGTGGTGGAGCCCTTCCTCCTGATTCTACCTAGCTCAAGGTAAGTTTCTGTGAGCTGCTCTAGTGCCAAGGACCCCAGCTCAGCCCCTCGGCTCACACCAGAGCCCAGCTCCCCACCAAAGGCTGAGCTCACCTCCTGCCTGCCTCAGGGACCACATCCCTGACAGATGACACATCTTGGTCACAGCCAGAGCAGCACTTCTCTACCTCTGCCAGCTCTGGAGATCCCTTCTCAACAGGCTTGTGCAGACCAAGAGGCAACCTCCAGCTCCATCAGGCACAGCCAGTCTCAGGACTCAGGAGGGATAGTCCTGCTGTGCTCGCAGTGACTACTCAGCAAGAGCTCCCAGTCTTCAGCTGCTTTCCCCTACCTCACAGAAGCTCAGAAAGAGAATACTTCAGAAAATTTTAGAAATAGAAACAAAACACTCCATACTTCTACTTCGCCAATATTTTCTAGCCATCTTAAGCCTCAGAAGGTAGGGTTTTGAAGCTGGAAAAAAGGGCAATAGCCCGCTGAGAGAAAAAAAAAAAAAAAAGAAAAAAAGGTTCTTTAAATGCCTAGTATCTTCTGAATCAGGATAACTGGGAAAGAAGTTACCTGCTGCCTAAAGACAAACTAGAAAGCTTTCTTTTTTGCAAATGCAAACCTCAAATCTCACAGGGTTTGAAGGGAACAGCAGCTTCACAGACAGTCTGAACATACACATTTCTTGAGGCTGCCATTGCTGCTAGCAACACTAGTCAAATGGAACAAAGACCAGAGGAAAAGCAAAAAGGTGCAATCCTCCCCAGGCCCAGCCACCCACCGGCACAGAGAGGATGCCATGGTCTGAGGCTGACCTCTGGAGGCTTGCTCCTGCATTGTTCATGGCTGCCCTGTCACTAGGCAATGCACCAGCAAGCTGAAACACAGCCAGCACCATCACCCAGACTACTGGAGGCATGGGTAAACCCTTAACTTGGGACAGACCAGCACTTCTCAAACCCACAGTGGTGAGTCCAGAACAGGCACAAGGCCCTTGTGCCACCTCCTTCCCCCAGGAAGAGGCAAAAGCAGGAGCTACCTGGCAGTGCTGTACCGCTTGGCACGTACAAGTTTGGGAAGGAGCGAGCAGCATGGACTGCTGTACTCAAGATGCAGAGATCTGGGACAACCCAGACAAGGATGCTGTGTGAGAGAACTAACCAGTCAGAGAAGGGCTGCAAGAGAGGACCCCACCACAGTGTTTCCAGGGATTTGATCCCGGCCATGCTTATCAGGGAAATTTCTATCTGCATCCTGGTAGCAGAGCATGCGTTTGACATTCAGTCAAGTACTGAACACTAGCTGACCTTGCACCCTCCCAACAGCATTTGAAATCCTAACAATATTCCACGTTGACGTGCCGGCAGAAGGAATATGGAGAAATCAGCAAGAAGATGATAAGTTTGACAAGTTTCATGATACTGTTCCCTTTTGCTGTGCAGAAAATCATCAGCAAGTCCCCTGGAGACTGGTTAGCCTGTTTCCACACATCAGCACCCTGCCACCAACCATGGTGGCAGGACATTGCAGGAATAAATAGAAGACTGAACAACGAAGTGCTGGAAGGAAAACAGAAAACACGTTGCAAGCAGGCACATGCAGCGCTGGAAGGCAGGAAAAGAGAGCATAGCCCAGCAGTCACCATCTCTGCAGATGAGGCTGAAGGAGGAACCTCTGCCCACAGGGATGGTGGGACAGTCACCATGATCTTCCCAACGTCTGGACATTTCAGTCCTACCAAAGTCCTCTGGAACAGGACGCTGGTAGCCAGGACAGATTGGGCTTGGCAGGGTTTGCTACTAAGGCCCCACAGCCCCTGAGGGAGAAGGGAAAGACTATATCCTACTACTTAGAGGGAAGTTACAAATGCTCACAACACGGAAAGGCTTCCAGTGTCCCATTTCTACACCTGTATCAAATGAAGCAGCCTCTACTTCACACTGTCTCCATCAGCACAAGCAGTGTGCATCCTACTAGGGCTGAATAAGAAATAGTTTCCCCCATGTTACAAAAGCTTGAGATTCCCTAAGGTCTAAACAAACACACACCAAAAAAATAAAATAAAATCACTGTCTGCTGGTATTTTTTGCAAGGGTAAGAGGTCCAGTAATCAGGACATTCAGCTAGGACATGGGAGAACATGTTTCCCATTCTCACCAAAACTACAGATGCATTTTATGCACCCTTGAAGAGAGCAGCAGTCACCTACTGTAAAGTGATTTTTCCAGAAACCCCAACCATAATCCTCTCCTGCAGTAATGGACTGAACCATTTCTGGGATGTCTGAGTTTGAACAGATCAGCATTTTCCAATAAATAAACAAAACCACTGGAAAAATCCCTCACCGTCTCTGGACATTTCCTCACTTCATGGAAGAGCTGCCCAAGCCAGACACCAGCCTGCCCCTCTGCTGCCAGCCTGGCAGGTTCTTGTCTTGAGCTGGAGAGGCTTCATCAGCAAATGAGCACCCAGCTCCCTGCATGTGGCAGGTCACCAGCATCCGAACTATCAAGAGGCACTTCCTCCAGCTCTGAGCTCACAGAGTCTTCATGCTGACCAACACACCAGACAGCAGCACAAGCAGGATTTTCTGAAGGAGAGAGCAGGGAAGATGACACCCACACACAGTAGAGCAAGGACCTGAGGGACTCCTCTTTCTCAGCTCCAGGGCAGTGAGTGAGAGGGCTGGAAAGACGAGGGCCCCTCGGGAAGCCACCTGGACCAGGTTACTGCAAGCAGTTAAGTACTGCCTTTGTCTCCTGCTGCTGCAAACACACCAATGGTGTCAGATCAGGAATGCCAAAGCTATTACAAACCTACTACCCCAACTTCTCTTAAACAGAAAAGCAAGGTGAAAGAACAAGCAATGCTAATATTCACAGGCAGAAAATGCACTCTGGTTTCACACCACACCTTTGTGAACAGGGTGATCCTTACAGCAAGCTCACCCAAGATGGCCACGCTTCCTCAGCACAGACAGGTGTATAAACAAGGAGGAGTACACTCAGCCCTGCTGCTCCTGAGGATGCAGGGCTGCTGCTGTCAGGCAGTGCCAGAGGAGTCCAGCCACATGCAAAGCCTACAGCAGGTGATGCAAACAGCCTGCATACCCAGCTGCTGTTGCCATGAACATTTTTCATCAGTCCTTTCTGGCCTATCCAGTGAGTATTGTACCCAAACAGACCACTGCTTACATCCATCCTGCAAGCAGAGTTCCTGCTGGCTAGCCCACAAGCTACACAACTGCAATGGTATCACCCTGCACAGGGCTATTCATGTTGGAAGGTACCTCATGAGGTCTCTAGTTCAACCTCCACCTCCAAGCAGGGTGAGCCCAGATTGCTCATGGCTTCATCCAGTCTAGAGGTACACCACATCCCTTTGTCAAAGAGTCTTTAATGCATCCCGTCCTCACACCATCTAAATAAGCTGCCCATCTTTTTTTAAAGCCATGAATATTTGTGCAACATTTCTATCACAGGCACATGCACACAGCCAGGCTATTGTAGGGCAACCCATTTATTCTCAGAGCTGCACGAGTACCCCACTGGAGGGAAACAGGATGGGTCTAGGCTGCCTGTCTACTATCCTATGACTCGTAAATGCTCACATGAGCCCACTGAGGTCAAGTAACACTGCTGTCTGCTGAACTGCAATGCAGGTTAGGTTCAACCACCAGTAACTGAATACCTGTCATAACCTCAGAGAGGGAACACTGCTCTCAGAGAGTATAACCAGTGTTTTGCAGAATTGCTTTTAGGCAGCATTATGACCATGTGCAGTTTGTGATGGGGAGGAAGCAGCAGGTCTCAACACCTCTAAACTTCCTGATACAGGCTCCCTGATGCAGGATACCCAGGAGTAGGTAGGGGACCTTCAACAGAGTCACTCCAGAAACACCAAGAAGGCAAAATAAACAGATCAAACATTTGTCACTTCTTGTACACCGTAAAAGCCACCACATGGCCTAGTAATTTTAGCAAGCCAATTTTAAAAATGGGTCACATATGAGAGAAGACCCCCATCTCAGTTACACCCAGCAACTGCAGGGAAGCATCATTTTGTTTTCTGCTCCTTATTTCCTGTGTTTGGCACTTTTTGCAGTATTTTGCCGTTCTGCACCTCCTGACACGGGGCTGTCCTGCTCCCCTGCTGGGGCTCTGCTTTCAGGAAAGGCAGAAAAAACACTTTTGTAATAATACAGTCCCCTCAAAAAAAAAAAAAAAAAAGAAAATCCCACAAACTCGGGGATCTTGCGATAACCTGGTCCGGGTGGCCTCCCGAGGGCCCCTTGTGTTGCCACGCCAGGCCTCTCACTCACTGACACTCACTGCCTTGGAGCTGAGAAAGAGGAGTCCCTCAGGTCCTTGCTCTACTGTGTGTGGGTGTCATCGTCCCTGCTCAGCCCCTTCAGAAAATCCTACTTGGATTTTCTGAAATCGTGGCCTTCCTCGTCTCGCCGCGCCAGGCCTGCCCTGGGCGGCTACGGCGAGCGGACGCGCTGCTCCGCCCGTCCCGCCGCCGCCTCACCTTCTTGTCCCAGATCTGGAGCGGCTTGCTGCCGATGCTGTACAGTACCGAGAGGAACCCGCTCTGGAACGTGTTCTTAAACATGCCGGGGGCCGCGGCGGGCCAGGCGCTACCCTCCCGCCGCCGGGACCGCCGTTCTGCGCAGGGATACCACGGGACCTGCCAACACCTCCCCGCTTCCGGGTCGCGGCACCGCCGCCGCAGCCGTCACCAGGGAACTACTTTTCGTGCCTCTGGGTTATGCCAGATCTACTTCCGCCCGCCGCTGCGGGGGTGTAGGAGCGCGCGCTGCTATGGCAAGGGGGATGGGCGGGGCCGGGGTGGGGCGAGGAGGCAGGGCCCAAGTCCGGTGTCCCCGCTTTGTGGTGGGGTGTTTCTGAATGCGGACTCGGCTGTTCTCTCCTTGCCGCCCTAATTTCTCTTCGTGCCGGTTTTACAAGCCCAAAGTGTCCGTGTGGTCTTTGCTCTGCTTTGCTGCTTCCCTTAGTCACAGCCTGCTCCCCAGTTCCCAAGCTTCACTTGCCCCAGCAGGTGACATCTGTCCATCCATCCAACCATCCATCCCTCTGTGCATCCACCCATCCATCTGTCTGTCTGTCTGCTCATACATTCCTCTGTTCATCTGCCCATCCATCCATTTATCCATCTCTCCATCCATCCATCCATCCATCCATCCATCCCAGTCCCAGCACTGCTCAGAGCAGCCTGCACACACATCTGTTGGAGACTCTACATGATGCTTAATTCTGCATTAATGACAGCAGCTCCGTTAAAACTCGTGGTAAAAGCTCTGTGCTCAGCCCCGTGTCCATGAACCTGCATTTCTGGCCAGCACTACAGCAAAGCGTGAGTACCAGGAAGCAACTCCTGTCACTCCCATGCCATTTCCTGACTCCCGTCTTCCAAGACATGGCCAGGCCCTTTCCTGGACCTCTGTGGCCCAGGGAAAGGCAACCATCTTTGATGGGAGTGGAAGGGAAGGATGTTTTAGTCACACAATGGCAACAGCAAGTCCCACCCTCTGGTAGGCAGTTTCTGCTGGAGCTGCTGCAAGTTCTTGCCACATGCCAGCGTGGCATACCAGAGATGTGTTGGTGCTGGAGGCTGCTGCCGTGTTAAGTCAGAAACTGCTGGGAAATCTGCAAAATCATGCTTTCCAGAGGAGCCTTCTGAGCATCAGCCACTGCCAGGAGGTTGTCCCAGTCCTTCCTCACGCTTGCTGTCACAGTGGCATTTCCTCAGACAGCCCCAGAACTGCTACACCTCCATGTGGAAATGGGACAGATCCTGCACATGCTGACACCATAGATATGTGTCATGAGGCAGAGCAGTAGGAGGAAGGGGGAGGGAAGCTCTCAAACACAGCAGCACTGCCCATGCAACACATAATGAAGCTCTGCTGAGTGTTCCAGGCCACACAGGGACAGCATCGTGGTAAGGGGGTCTCCTCCCTGGGGAGAGGAACAGCAGCTCTGGCTGCCTGGCCTGTTTGAGCAGGATAGTGCTGATCTGTGTCCAGATGGAGACACGCATGGAAAGAAGGAAAGTGGAAGAAGGATCTTTGCCCTCCTGGAGAAGCACCAGCCCCTGGCCCAAGAGCATAGTACAAGCCTGAATGGCAGCAGTGCACACTGGATGGTGGGAGAGGACTGTGTCACATCCAGCCCCTCCCCGCATCTCTGCTGGGACAGAGCCTTGCACAGCTGAAGAGCAGTGCATCTGGCTCAGTGTGTGCAGTACCAAGCACAAATGTATTTACTCGAGCAAATAAAGGTGCCTGAGGGGTGAACCTCTGCAAAAGACTTTCCCAAAGGCAAGAAAAGGAAGCAACTTCCCGTGGGTGTGAGAAACAGCTAACATGCTGTGGCTGCACACCCTCTCCCTCCCTGCCCTCCACCAGCTGCTCCTGCTCCAGCCAAAGTGCTGCCTCTGCCCTTTGCTGACACTGGTCGGTGAAACCCTCAGCAACCAGGATTCACGTAACTCCCTACAGAGGAGCATGCAGGCTGGCAGAGTCCCAGCCTTGCCGCCTGCTGCCAAGGCACCAGGAAACCTCCGTGGCACAAGGACATAAGCCAAAGCCTGTTCATCTTCAGAAGCAGCCCTTATCTGAGCACAAGCAAGAAGCCTCCGTGTGCACTCTACAACCCTACATTTGCATGTTCTTTACTTACTCCTTTTAAATTGTTAGTGCTTTCAGCTCTGGCCTAGCCTCCCATAGAAAGCTTTACCTGTTGGAGTACGTTCATCTTGTTCATCAGTACGTTCAAGCTCCAAGAAACTGCCAGCAACAACCCTTGTCAATTACTGTGTGACTGCAAAGAAATTTGCCTTTTTTTCCCCCTTTTTGTGAGCTGTAGTAAGATGCAGTACCTTGACAATATAAGCAGGGTGTGTTTCAAGGGGGTCTGATGTACAGCTTTATGGGTTGTGAAAATGCTTTTGAGTATACACATGGGCTTGCACAACTGAAGAGCAGCAAGAAATTACATTTTTAACTGAAATAGATTACATTTCTTCTTGCTGTCTTAACACCTTTACCATCTACAGCACTAAACAGCACCAAAATTACTGTTCTGCACCAGCTTTGGTCTTACAGTTTAATGCCAGGCTCTTGTGTAGCTCTTGTTGCTCACTAATGCCCAGTCCAAATCCTGCTGACAGCCCCAACGTTGTCTGCTAGTTGTGCTCACCTGTCCCCTTGGCTACAAATACTCCAACTGTCCCAACCATGCAGCCCCTCACAGCAATCAGGTTATCAGCACTTTCTACTTAGTTTACAAACTTCCTTACACAAACAAATGAAGCACACAAAAAGCAAGGGATTGTTTATAAATGATCACCTATATTTAGTTAGCAGGTTAGAGTATGCTGAGTATGCTTTACATGGCACAACTAAGTAACTTTTTCCCTTAATCAGATGGTAGGAAACAACTGGGACAAATACCCAACTGCCATTACTGAACAGCCTACTCATTCACACACTCTCCGCTTACCATTTTAACGTCATGTTTTTCTGCAAGTGATGTACATGGAAATACGTTGTGGTTTCATATTGTCCCTATTTCTCAATGAATTTTAACAAAAAAAAAGAGATATCAATATCACATATTGATAGTAAAGGCTGGCATTTGAAAAGAGGCCTCTGGAAGATGTATCTCAATGAGACTCACACACTAATGTTTTCCACCTTGACGATCACTGGGAAGATGTGGGAGCTGTGGCAGGGGCATTGGAACTCAATGATCTTTTAGGTCCTTTTCAACTCTAACCATCCTACGATTCTATGTTATATCACCCCATTTCCCAGTTGCCAGGGCGCAGAGCAATTGGATTTTGGGGAGCAAGTGGAGGAAAAGGCCCATCCTAAGAGAATAATCTGGTCCAAGAAGTGAGCAGAGGTTGCCTGCTCCAGAAATAACTGTTCACTAAAGCATTTCCTGCCCTTCAGAGTTCCCAGCAATCTGATGCCTTCAGAGGAATGATCTTCAGGAAGTTCCTGAAACATTACTCCTCTCAAGTTTCACATTGCTAGGTCCAGTTAAAAAAAAAACAAAAACAACAAAAACAAAAACAAAACCATAGCAACTCTCTCCAGTACCACCAAGTCTGTGCTTGCCCTGGAGCACACACTTCAGGTTCAAGACCTGGGAAATCCTAACCTGGACCATTGACCTCTCAGCTTACACCGTTGCTGCAGAGCAGATGCCTGGGGTGAGCTGCATGGCCCAGTGGGCCAGCTGAAAGGACAGTGCTTGGACCAGTAAAACCAGAACCAGGTTCAGTCAGTACCTTTGTGAGTCACAAACCTTCATTACATTGCAAAAAACAGAACAAAGCAAGGAGTGTGAAATGCTGGGGGGTTGTCCAGATGATTCTAGTTGTCTTTCCCAGCCTAGATTTTTCCTACAGGAGCAGGACTGGATAAGGGCAGATGTAACGAGGAAATCAAAAAGGAATTGGGCAGGAGACCTATAGCCACTCCGTGCAAGGAGAGGCAAGGTGCAAAACTGTCTTTGGGAGGGATCCAAGGGAACCCAGACAAAGCCTTTGGACCTCAATCTGGCTGAACTGCAAGCAGTGCAGGAGGAAGAGGAGGAAGCTGGGCTGCTGTGGAGCAGGGGGTCAGAAGAGAGCAGGGGTGTAAACATTGGTGGGTGCAGGAGGAGATGATGCCAGCGTGCGCTGGAACTCTTTGGCAGAGAAAGTCAAGGACACAGGACACACTGCCTTGGTGGGACCACTGTGCAATGGATGTCATGGTGGAGCAAGAGGTGAGAATGAACAAAACCTTACTGACTCTGGACAAACTGGAAACAAATAACATGCAGGCAACAGTTTATTTCTGACAAGCAACAGTTAAAAAGAGCATTCTTTATAGATGAGCTTGGAGAGAACCTGGGCTGCAGCAAGCAGGAGGTGGGAATGATAGGCATGACCCCACAGTGTCAGGGGAGGGATGGATGAAGTAGCAACAGCACTTGGACACGCCTCCATGCTGCAGGGACCTCAGTTCAGCTCCCAGTACTGCTTCTAGCCAGCACATGTGGACCTCATGTGGGCTCCGCCATAGGCTCTTCCCTTCACAGACACTCACCACTGGCCAGACCTACACCAGCCAAAAAAAGTCTTGCTGGATTTAGGCATCAGGGATTACCAGAGTCCAAGTCCTGGATAAAACAGGGCAATCATTACGCCATACCTTGAAAATAGACCAAGCCCTGCCTTACAGCACCAATAGTTGGCCCCACACAGGCACAGCTGCAGGGGCGATGCACAAGATGTTTGCCAATGTGCAGGTGGAAATTTGCCATATCCACTTTTCCACAGGTTGGCAATTTCCACCTGCACCTCACAGGCTTTGTGTGAGAAATCACGCCTGCATTTCCACTTTGGCCACTGCCCAGGGCTGGGTGAGAGCAGGACCCTGTGGTTCTGCACCAGCAGAAGCCCATGGGGTTCACCTTACCCAAGCTCCCCTTCCTGGAAACCAGCAAGAGGCCTATCTTTCCCAGTCAGGCCTTAGCCTGGGCAGCTTCAGTATAGGGGAAAACTGTGTAGGGAAAAACACAGGACAGTGAAAGGATGGGACAATGGAAGAGAAATGACCATGTACAGTTGCATACAGTCCAGCTGGAGGTTTCTAAATCAGAGTTTCAAGTGGTCCATCAACATTTAAGACCACAGTCTAGCTTGGACACCCACCAGCATCACAGCCAGGCTCTCCTGAGAGCTGCTGGTGCAGCACTGCTTCCATTGGGGAATACCTGCAACACAGCGGCCCATGGGCAGGAGCTCCAAGCTCAGGGCTTTGCCATGATGGTGCTGGTGAGGAGGAAAAAAGTCTCAGTCCAAGAAAGAGGAAGAGATGGGAGCTCCTGGGGTGCAGAGACAGAGCCCTGTCCAAGCCCCATGGGCTGGGAAAAGCAGGTACCAGCACTAGCACCCAGGCCACCACCCAGACAGGCACCTCCAGAAGAGCGTAAGAAGGTACAGGTACACCCATCTGGCGGTGGTGATTTTGTACAACTAGTTCCTCTGGCTCTCCTTGACCAGCATGTCCTCGCAGGGCACCAGGAACAGCTCACACTGCCAGGATCCTCCACTATGGCCGGTCATGCCCCACAGCCCTCTTCCCACTGAATACTTCTCCTCATATGCTTCTTTTAAAACTTTTATTCAACAATATAGAATTATTTTAATTATAATATCGAACTGTCCATTGTGGTACTACATCCTCTGTCACCCTTGTGTCCTGTCAGAGACAGGTGCAAGCTGGGTAACCGTGGTCCCTCAGAGGCTGGGGAGGGAACAGCCAGAACAGAGGAAGGAACAACTAACCAACAACTGCTTTGCACACCCTTCACATTTCCACACTTTCTGAGTCAGGAAGAGCTCCACAAGAAACTAAAGGCAGAAGAACCTTTAACACTTGGAAGGACACGCTGTGCTCATGGAGAGATGAGTTACTTTCCAGCTAGGCGTGCTGCCCTGCTCTCAGCCCTGCCCGTGCCACACAGTCTGCCTGCCATCGCTCTACACGCACTGATACGGTATTTGATTTGGTTCTCATTCTGCTTACAAAAAATTGGGAGCAACAGCATCAGATCAGAGGGTAGGCAGGAGGAGGGAAGTGAGCATGACAAGGCACTACCAGCTTCACATGGAGCTCCTCTGGCCCCAAGATGATGAGGAGATGGCTCAGCACACTGCCCCATGTCCTGCCACTCAGCTCCCAGCCAGGCCTGGCCGCATCTTCCATGCCCCTCTGGACATGAGGACAACCTGCTCAGCAGGGCTGAGCAAAGCAAGCAAGACGCAGTCCAGCAAAGCAGCACTTTCACAGGTAGCCAGATGCAAGTTTGGACTTATCTCCCCAACCTCCTATGTTAAGTCTCCTTTCACTACAGCAAACATCTCTTCTAGTTCCACTAAAGGCTGCCGTCACACCACATCACAGTTGCAACAGACACCACATCCCTCAATGGCTGCCATGGTTCTGGTTTTGAGCCTTTCCTCTCACAAGATGCTTGGCCAAACATGCACCCTACCTCTGTTAGAAAGATGCAGCCAGACCAGCTGAAAGACCAGGACACATGAGGACTCCACCAAATTTCTCTATGAGAAGGCATACGAAGATGCATGTTCCCCAGCCTCCTTCCTTCCAAAGGACAAAACACTGTCTTCTCCAGCTCCCAGCTGTGCCTACAGGCAGGACAATGCTTTGCTCAAGTCCAGAGGAGAGCAGGGTTTCCTGCTCCCAGAGCCAGAAGGGTTGATGGGTGTAGCTACAGTCAAGCATCCACCTCCCCCTGGTATGAGACTCCATACCCTCCTTGCTCCTAGGCTACGCTTGATAGGCTGCCGTGTTTCCCTCCAGGGTGAATCTGTCACAGATCATCCTACCCTAAAGTTCAGGTAAGGATGTGGGGAGATATGGGGCAGGTTGTTCCAGCCTCTCTGGTTACTGCAGCCAGGGAAAGCCATTTACCCATTTCACTCACTGGGAAGAGCATCTCTCTTCCTCTGCTTGAGGGTAGCAGGGAAGAATTTCTGACTCGGGTTTTACACAACTGATACTTCCTGAAGCACCACCTTGAAGCTCCATCATCAGGTTTGGACACTGTCAAGCACTCCTATACAACGATCAACATTTTTTGCTGATCAAAATTCCCACACTGAATCCGTTCTCCATCACACCTCTTCTGCCTTAGCTCTCCACCAGAAGCTGAAATGACAACACAGTAGAGCTGGAAAAATAGGTAAGTTTCCCTTACAGTAACTTGGGACAAGCCATGAGAGACATCAGTTCTTCTAAATGGAGCAATTCAATACCTGCTTAAAATCAGTTCAGAAATTTATGTTAAAACCCCAAACCAACTTTGCTGGTATTAGCACACCTTAAAAGCTCCCCATGCCTGAGAGACCCACACACCTCTTAGGCCAGGCAGCCTGCAGGCTGGGCAGATGGAAGGACACAAGGCTGGAAACACTTGCCAAAACCTTCAGCAGCATCTGCAGGAGATTTAATGTTAGCAAGGGCCCTGTGGCGTGGCAGGAACACCACAGACTGCTCATCAGCCCAGACACTGACAACTGATCTCACACAGCAGTTGCATCCCAAGGCAAGAGGAAAGGGCCACTCCCTGGCTCAGCACATCTTCAGAAAGAGCCATCCACCCAGGCTGAGAGGAGATAAGCATGAGAACACCCAACTTCCAGACATGCATCAGTAACTTCTCCTCTGACCAGCCATGTACCAGACAGATTGAAACCACTACCTTGAGCACTGGCTAAATCCCATGTACCACAACAACTGACCCCCGCACTGTCCCCAAACACTAGCATCTCCTCTGCAGCCCAGTGGAAGTAGAGGCCATCTGCCACAGCAAAACTCTCAGGGCTGACAGGGCGAAGAACTGCAACCAAAGACTACAAGATCCCAAAATCCTCAGGCAAGAGGGGCTGGAAGAGCTAACCTAACCTCCTTGAGCCTTTGGCTCTCACTCTGACTATCCCATAGATTTGAGACAGCAGACATTCAGACGTATAGATATTTATTGGTTTCAGTGAATTATACAAATGGATTGACCTGCTATCGATGCAAATAGAACTTTATTGGAATATGGAATGTAAACAGATGTTTCAAATAGAAACATTGCAACCTTATAAAAAAATTAACTATTTCAACAATGCCGCAGAAGGAAATTCTGTGTTTAGGTGCTGGTGGGAAAACACTATCTCCAGCTTCTAGGTTTGAGTGTCACCAGAACCACTTGATGAAGTTACACACAGAACAAGTGGAGGAGGCAACTGTGAATTGTGGGGCTATAAAGCCATCAAGGGATCTGATGAAAGAACCTGCAAGACAAACCCCCACCCCCCCCGCAACAGGATCGACACCCCAGAATTCAACAAATGGCTGACTTTGTTAAAACACTATGTGGGATCCCAAGACCTGGATCAGTAGCTGCACAGCCCCCTCCCTGACAGACCACACTGCTGTTTGCTGATCCTTCCCCCTCTCCATGCTCTCCTGCCCGGCCTCCTCTCACTCCTCCATCCTGCAGTGCTGGACTGAACTGCTCCAGAGCTGTGCTCTGGCACCAGTTCTCACGGAAGCCACATCATGAGGTACATGGTTGCACAGCTATCACAAGAAGTCTTGCAACACTGACTTTCCTGAGCTCAGTGGGAAAGTCTGGATAGTCCCTTCGTGCTCCTGCCACCAGAGCAGCCCCCATTCATCAGTTTCCAAAGCAGGTCTATTGAGTTTCCTTTCAGAGCAAGCCGTGTCAAACACACCCAGAGGGAGGATCTCGCCTCTCCCCAGCAACTTGGATCATCACTTTCATTTTAATGCTCCAAAACAATCCTGAGATGCTGCTGGGTTTGTGGGTTGTTTTTTGTTGAACCTCTCCCCTCCCCCCCAAGTGCCCCCAGCATTCACAATTGAAACTGGAATTCAAGGGCCAAATTCAAGCCCAGAGTGAGCAGTAGGACTTGGATCTCAAAACAGAGTTGCACCTGCTGACCCTCAGCCTGAATTTGGTTCATCCAGTCTACAAGTCAGAAAGGCATGTTTAGAAAGAGGCATGCTAAGGGCTGATAGTGGAACGACCAGGTTGTCTCCACCAGCATGGTGGGAAAAGCTGGACTGAGAAGGAAGAGAAGGATCCATAGAGACGTGAACCAGAATCAGTTGCACTGAGCCCTGGGGATATCACTACATGTTTAGCTCTTGCAAGACCATTTGCCCAGGGCTTTGGTACCACAGGGTTAGAGTTACATTAACCACAACCACCAGAAAGGAACTGAGGTTTATGACACCACCACCCCCCCCCAAGGTTAGATTTCTGCCGAGTATAAAGGGGAGGGGAAGGAGGGGGGAGGTCCTTGGTTTTTTTTTTCCCTTCACTGTGTGACTGAAGGTTTTGCTTTTATTTGTAAACATCTTGAATTACCCGTTGTTTTCCAGTCTTCATCGTGCTGTTGTCAAGCCGCTGGAGAGCACAGTGTTTTCTGAGCTGGGCTGGGACTGCTCCTTTACCACTGGATCTGCAGGAGACACAGACCAGGCAGGAAGGCAAAACAGCATTTAATAAAGCTGAAGCTCCGTCCTGACAAACCTTCCAGAGAAACTGCTCTCAGAACCCACACAGCTAATAACACTTTTGCAGAGTAGGGAGCCGAAATTTGCCCCCACAACCCAAGATCCCTCTCCATCCCAGCTGGCCCCAGTTCTCCACAGACTCACAGAAATAGGGGTGCTCCATTGCCTCCTTGGCAGTCAGCCTCTGTTGATGGTCATATCGCAGGAGCTTGTCCAGGAGATCTAGGACTTCAGGACTGACCAGGTGTCTGTTCTCACTGTGGATGAAGTTCTCCCAGCGCTTCCGGGAATGCCTGCAAAGAGACCAGCTGTCACAGGCAACATCTGACCAGCACAGCATCACCCAGAGGAATCATCTGCCACTACCCACTTCTGAGAAGAGATAGCTGTGACAGACACTGCCCACAGCTCCTCCTTGTACAAGGTACTGCTCAGCAAGCACTTGTGCAAGACAGAAAACCCTCTTTTTTAGGCATATAATCGTGTGGATGTCCTACACCTGGGAAAGGCACAATATTGCACATTCCCTTCTGTCTACAGGGACTAAACAACACCATGCAGGGTGACACCCTTGGGACCAGAAGTGCTCTGGCTTGCCAGTCATTGTCACAGAAGCTGTCCTCACTACCCCATCCGCCTTTCATCCTAGTCAGAAATCTCAACTGGGAAGTTTTGAGCCCCTCAGCCCACACTCAACTCCAGCACCTACATCTCCACTTCTAGAATATCAATGAGCAGGAGAAGGAAGAAACAGGGGAAGAAACAAGCATGGATCATGGTAGAGGCAAAAGGGAACAGCCTGTATTTCAGTGGCCTTCTGAGGTGAGCAGCCAGATGGGAAGCCTGCAAGTAGCCTTGTGACCAGAAGATCAAAGCAGGCCTTTGCTGAGAGTCCTTCAAGGGCTTGGACATCAGTTTTATCTCCCTCTTGATGTGGAAAAAAAGCCTGCATTTCACTTCTCCACTTACTGGCCCAGGATATCATTGAAGTGCGGGTCCAGTTCTATGTGGTACTTCTTGAGATACCCATACAGCTCATCTGTGCCCAGGACCTTTGCGATGCGAACCAGCTGGAACAAAAGGCATGTTGAGAGAGAGCAGAAGGGCAAGCCTCTGCTCTTGCAGAGGCAGAGCTGCCCAAATCTTAGAGCTCTCCTTCTGGAAACATCCCAGATGGAAGGAATACGCTCCCTTGAAACTTGTTTTTGCAACGTGCAGAAAACAAGTCTCCTACTCAATGCAGTAAAGTATAATCCCAGATGGCTTAACTAAACACATGGCAACATCCTCCCAGCCTGAAGTCTGACCCCCAGAACCTCCCCACTATACACACAGAGATGAGACAGTGACAAACATCTAAAGGAACAAGCCAGGTAGCAAAGTCTTTACTTGGTCATAATTGTCCTGGCCATGGAAGAAAGGCTCCTTTCGGAAGATCATGCTTGCCAGCATACAGCCTAAACTCCACATGTCTAAGCTGTAGTCATACATCTAAGGGGAAAAAGGAGAAGCTGTCAGAAACAGTACACTCACCACAGCCCAGTTCCCCAACTGCACAGGCAGCCTCAGCCTTTTCAGTTCACAGCCAGACTCTTTCCAACTCGGGAAATGCCCTGGCAGGCAAAACCAGACAACCCAAAGGTGGCCAAAGTGCAACCAACAAGTGGTGTCACTGGCTAGCAAGGAGGAGGCAAACTCTTACTTGGTAGTCCACAAGGAGCTCTGGTCCTTTGAAGTACCTAGAGGCCACACGGACATTGTATTCCTGAGCTGGATGGTAGAATTCGGCCAGACCCCAGTCTATGAGCCGCAGCTGAACATGCGATAAAGAGACACAGAGTCAGGAGCCTCAGTACACAGCATGGAGCCCAGGTTGCAAAGAGGTGCTCTGAGGACAGGAGATGCCCTCAGCAGTGTTCTGGGCAGGCTCTTCCCCTTCCCCATTCACAAGCTGGTGGGGTGAAGCCCAGCCACGGAGCGCCTCTGCCAAGCACACTGTTACTGCTGAGCAACCGGCTCCTTACCAGCACCAACAGCCACATGGACGGGTTGTTGCATACTAGGGAACAGGCAAAAGCCAGCTGTCTGATCTTGCTGTTTAGCAGTGCTGGGCTGAAGGAAGTATTGATTTTAACTGGGAGCAGGAAACGAGGTAGGAGGGAGGCCCACCACATCCCGCAAGGCAGACCATCTCCTACACAGACGTAGGGATGGATGACCTGCCATGTTACTGAAGAACAGCAGGTCCAGTAAGAGATTTCCCCTTGAGATTATAAACCTTGCCTTGCCTGCACAGCCACCACTGATTGAGAGTGACAGACTGTGGAGCAGCTGCTGCAAATCCCAGGTCCCTGAGCAGACATGGACACATAAGACCTGATCAGGGAGAAGCACTAGGATGTGGTGGGAAGCTCCCTGTACTGCCCATTTCCAAGGTAGTGAGCTGGGAACAAATGTTTCCTGCGATCTAACTAGCGTGCCCCTGAAGCGAGTAAGCCAATGCAGGACAAACAGGCTAACAGGAAGAGCTTATGTTCCCCAGGTAACAACAGCCATGTGTTTCAGACAAGGCCACCCTTCTTCTGGCCAGGGCCTCTGGATCCTACTGCCATACCTCCCCAGGTGGAGATTAACAGCCCAGACCTGCTCCTCTTAGCACAGAAACCAAATGTGGGGAGCTGGTAAAGGTTAAAGGGGTAAGCTCAGCTGCTTGGGCTACAGGTATGGAGGCAGCAGAGTTTCAAGTTCCCCTGGAAAAGTCCTGCTTGTAAGCCCTGATGCCCCAGTACCTTTTTCTGTTGGTGGTCTATCATGACGTTGTGGGGTTTGACGTCCCTGTGCATGATCCCCATGCTGTGACAGTAATCCAGGGCCTGGCAGACACATGCATATATATTAGACAGGTCTGTAACCACAGGCACAGTGTTAACAATGTAACAGACAGTTCTTGGCCAGGACCACAAGTGGTCCATATATGAGGAAGTGCTGCAACCCTGCTACAAGAAACCGGTATTTTCAGCACATGATGTGACAAGCTGGCAACTAGACTGCATTGATCTTGTGTCCTGCTGCAGTCCTGGAACTGTGCTTCCTGCAGAGTCTTTGAAGGACACAATGCAGAGAGATGGCCCACCTGATGACAAGCCTAACACTCCAACCTAGGCAGCCCCATGCTTCCTAGGTCACACTGTTTTCCCCACAAGAGGATGATTCTTACACGCATACAGTTTTATGGCCTTCCACTGCAGCTTTCCACTTGTGTCCCAAAACACATTTGAGCTAGAAAGTCACCTCTGCCCTGCTCATTTAAGCCAAATGTGTGCTTACAAAAGACAGGTGATAACATGCAAGGGAAGGCAATGCTGCCTAAAGCTTGAAGGCAGGAGTACATGTAAGCTCTCCAGCTCCATGCCCCCCCCATTGCACCACCTGCCCCCCCGCCTCATCTGTTCCCTTCAGCAACAGAGTGAGAATGTTGTTTTCTCATCTCCAGTGGGGAGGGAGATCCATCCATCAACATCTATCAGACACTCTGAGATCTCCAGCAGCTCAGAAGGCAGCTACAGCCTGCAGTCATTCAATATCCAAGACACCAGTGCCAGGGAAGTAGCACTGTCCTTGGGTCCCTGCCACAGTAGGAAGTATAAGGGGCAACTGCTTCCATCACAGCAAGGCATCGGGAATATCACTGTAATGACATGAGGCCTTGTCACAACCAGAAGTCACAGCACATAGTAGTCCTGGGATCCTCAGTACAGGAGATCTACAACAGGCTGGGAAACTGCTTCCAGGGATGAGGCTGTTCTAGCATCTTGCTTGTCCCAAGGCTGGACCATCTAAACCTCACCACCCCTCAACACTAATCCTGGGCTGCCTCAGGCTCCCTCCAATCTTCAGTAGGGAGGAGGTCTTTCACTTGTAGACAGGTTCAGAGAAGAAAGCCTCCCTCAAACCCACTAGATCTATTTCAGGAGGTCTCCTGCAGTCACCCAATCCTGGAGCACAAAGGGCTTCTCCTAACCTGTCCCACTCAATTCCAGAGGCAGGAGTACTACAAGTGCTGACCCAGAAGTCCCAAGGCCCAGCTAGGGCCTCACACAGCCAAGCTGCTGCTTCAGCTGGTCAGCACAGAGCAGCCCTGGGATCAGCTGAAACCTGTAAGCTCTCCTTGATATGCTGCTGGGCCCTGTGTCATGCAGTCAGAGACCCCAGAGAGGCAGCACAGCAGATCTCACAGATCTGCCACATAGCTCCATGAGCTTTTCCATGGGGAGGTGTAAGCTAGGCTAGTTAAGAGGAAGTATGTAGGGAACTACCTGCCCTTCATCACAGGGGCAGAGAAAGCTTGGGCTGGGAAGTCTCAAAGGAAAATACCAAGCTGCATAAGCAAAAGCTTTGTTCCATAAGACCACATCCATGGAGTTCTGCGATCACAGGCCACCAAGATAGCCATCTTGGTCTTTAAGTATCCTAGATCCCCCTCCCAGAAACAGAGGGGGTCTAAGACCAAGTGGGCAGAAGTCACCTTCTGGGGCTGTATTTGAATTCTGCAGCACAAGAAAGGCTGGAGCTGGCAATCCCCCTGCCTCTAATATGCTAAAGAGTCCCCATTCCTCCAGCCCTGCAAACGCCTCTTGGTGTTTGTCCTGCATCTGGCTGGAAGGGAATCGATTATCCTCATAGCAACCCAGTGGTGCTAGAGACTCGGGGAGATCAAGCACACCCTACCCAGCAACTAACAATCACAAACACTTCACAGGGAAAGAACAGACCCCAGAGAATTGGAGACTCTTTGGAGGTGACCAAAGGCCCCCCCTTTGGCTGTAATACCTCATAGCAACAAGGCAGGTAATCAGATCTCTTCCCAGACCTTTTTGGGTTATGAGACATGGATTCTGCATTGAACACGAGAGAAGTAACCACTTAGTAGTACAGCCCCACTACTGCCACTCTCATTCCTGGTCTTTCCATCCAGACTGCCATATATAATGCCACTCACCTTCAGCAGCTCATACATATAAAACCGAATATCAAAGTCTGTCAGGATCTGGTACAGTTGCTGAAACAGATTTGGAAAGGGAGGGGGAAAGGGGGGAAAAAAAAGAGAAAAAAATAAATACTCCAGATACGGATTAGTTTTGTTTCCCACACCCCACCTGCCTCCAGTCACTGATCCCACCCTAGATCCCTGTGAATGCTGCCACTCGAGGACTGCCCTCGTCTCAGACCTGCTAGGGCTATTCACTAGGAAATCCAGAGAGGATGCAAGGGCTCCTGTGAAATGCTGCTGGGATTTTTCAAACCTGTCACTTTTTTCCAGTGGGAGACAAGCAGGCTGCCTGTCCAAGGAGAAGACAGCAAGCCCTTCAGAGCGTGCTGGAGTTGGTACAGATGATCATGACTCTCTGGTCACTTGCAAAGTCATGACAGTGACTTGACAACAGGGGTAGAAGCATTCACAGCAGGAGAGCAGGGGGCCTGAGAATAGGCGGGCAAGGCTTCTAAATGCTCAGGGTGGGGCAGAGAGAGCAAAGGGTGCATGGGGTGGGGAAGCATGAAGGGTAGAGACAGTCAAAGCTGCAGGGACTCCCCTCTATCCCAGGGTAAAACCTAATGCAACTCAACAGCACAGAAATGCTTGTAGGGATGAGGAGAGCACAGCTCGGAGCCTTAGGGAAGCGCTTGTTGCCAGCATGCACTCGCCACCCTCCTCTCCTCTTTGTCCTTCTGTGTCTACTCATGCAGAAGTGACAAAGATCCAGGGTGGACTTTAACCTGCACCATCACTGGAGAACTCATCATCTTGCTGCTCCCACACCAGGTCACAACTGGCCTCAAATTTGCCTTCAGCTCTATGCTTGTCATTGGCAGTGGTGCTAGCCTGATGCTGTTGGGCTGTGCTCTCAGCCAGGAAAAGCAAGGTGAGATGCCAGGACAGGGAAAGGAAGGACACTCACAGCAGTAGGACCAGGTACCTCTGCCCTTTCCAACAAACAAGTATCATCTCCCAGCTCAGTCAAATCACTGACTGCATCAGCACTGGAGCCAGCTGCCCATCACAGGCACCACTTGGCAGCTTCAGGAAAAATCCCAGAGCAAGGGACTGAAATTCACATTCTAAGAAAGCAGCTCTGGCCCTGTATCCCCTCCAGGCCCAAGCCAAGATCCTCAGGATCCTGCCTTACTTAGGGCCAGACCCAAACAATCCCACCACCCCCAATACTGCTCTGGGAAATAATTTGACAACATACAAGTGTCACTTACACAGAGCTTTAACAGCCTTCAGGACACAAGCTGCATTGTATTCTCACAAGCTGGGATGATCCTAACACTTCAGGGCAACCCACTGAAGCAGAGAAGTGAACAGGGTGCAAAAAAGACATAGCCACAAACTATAGCATGGACAGATCGCCTCACTGGGTTGCACATGGCTCTGATGCATGACCCAGGACCAGGAGAGGCCAGCTGAGCCCTTCCAGGAGTTTGTTTAAATGGCTTGCTTAGGTAACAAACACCATGGGGCAATAGAGATGCTTAAAACATGTCTTCCTGGGAATCAACACCCTGTTCAACTTCACCTGGCAACATCAATGCACCTGGGGAAGGGGAAGCACAGGACAAGTAGTGACAGAACAAGGCTAAGACCCCATTTTCCCCATTCCCTGGCTCCTCTGCATCTCACTGCCCATAAGCAAGAAGGGGATGGATGTAGGTCACCAATGCTTTTTTTCTCAGGCCCACAATGCTGTCCCTTCTCCAACTCATAGCCTTCAAGAGAGGTAGCCATTGGGCAACCAGCTTTCAACAGACTTCCCTAGAAACCCAGCACCTCTAACCCTCTTGTGTGCCAAGGGTAGGAGTATGGCCAGCAACACCCCGGCATGCAGGAGCGTACTCACTCCCACTGCAAGCAGCTAATGAACACAGATAGCTTTGAAGGAAAGAGCCAAGATTTCTACTCCAAGTGGCTCCTGCACAGCAGCTTTGAGAGTGAGCTCTGAATCCCCCTTGCCCAGCCTCGCAGGGGAAATCATACCCCTCCTTTGCAGGTATGTCCAACGCTCTGCTCTCACGTCTGCCTCTTTGGAGTAGAACTATCAGAAACATCACTGTGGGGATCACTTAAACCCAGGTCAAACATATGCTCAGGTAGTAGCCAGCTCTTAGGATGACGCAAGGCCTCAGAGACCTGGGCTGGTCTTTGTTCTCCATACAGGACACAAGGAAACTCACCCATTGGCCCCCTACACCATTCTCCATCTTTCAGTGGTATTTTGGCACATATAATGTAACCAATGGTAAATTAATCCTGTTAGTGCTCAAGGAGGCAGAGACATGCTTCCCCTCTCCATGGGGCTGACAGGAGTTAAAACGCTTATTCTTCTCCCTTGAATGAGCCACACAGCTGGCTACCTGCAGGAAGCAGCATCTGCAAAGCAGCAGGATGGCTGTGAGTAGCTGTCGGAGGAGAGACACCACTTTGGAGTGCAGGGCAGACAGCAACAAAAGAAAATTAAACAGCTCTCAAAGCATCCTGGTCTCAGCAGCCACGCAAGGGAAAAGAATCTTCCAGACTTCTGCATCACCTGTTCAGGGCAACAACTATTTTTTAAACTAGATAGAACACTGGCACACACTTCCCTCACAGCAACTTGGCCTGAAAATTGCCCTGAGGTGCATGCAAAGTGGAAGATTTCACTCAGAAGTCACTCCACAACTCCACTAGGCTGAACATTCTGAAGCAACCTTTCACTGTTCACTTTTCTTGCCCATCTCTTCCTCAACTGCAATCCTGCTAGCATGTTTAAAGAACAGAACAGCAAACCCAACTTAGCACTGCTCCCACAGACCTGGCTCTGACCCCTTCTTTCCTGAGGGATTTGCCTCTTTGGGGCAATGAAAGGCACGGTACCACAAAATATGTGAGAACTGACAGCTGTTGAAGGACAGGCATCTCGTTTCTAGTTTGAAATCAATTAGCGAAAGACGTTTAATTTAACTGATGGTTACTCAATGGACTGCGTGGCTCTGCAGTACAGCTATCATTTAAGGAAGATGACTGTGTTTAGCTTGAGTGCTCACAGATGATAAGCAGTACAGCAAGTCTGAAGAAAAACACGAGCCCTATACATGAGTTGCTGTCCTCACAAAGCATTTAGTCTAGTTCCAACTCACCACCCCTGCAAGCACAGAGGCAGAACTCCCAGAAGGGACTCAGCTGGGTAATTTAAGAAAATGTGACTAGCTCTAGGGGGGGTATCACCTAAGTCTCCTGTTTATACCACCATTTAAAAATAACTAAACTGTAAGCTTGCACTTCTGAATCAGAATTGTCCACAGCCACAGCTTATGCCCCACAGAACTGCAGCTTCTGCCCATCAGAGAGCTGAGGAAACCCAGCTGCCATTTTCATAGGTGCATGGGCAGGACAGTGTCCTGCCACTTGAATGTGCAAAGGGGTGAAAGTATTAAGTATTGACATTATGCAAAAAATAGTAACATTGAAGGAAGGAAACTTCCAGAAAGACGACAACTGAGGAGACATCCAAACTTGTGAGCAACTATTGCCAACAGGCCAGAGAAAAACGCAATCCTGTAAAGCGATCAGCAACGCCCCTGCTGTACACGAGCTGCTCTGAGAACCCCCTCACACAAAAATCTGCCAGCGAGGTGCATGGGACTCATCAGTACTGCTGAATCCACAAGCCAATGCAGAGATGGGCAGATCAGAAGCAGGCACCTCAAATCAAGAAGAGCTCCCGTTCACCAGGATTAGCTCATGTGTCACTGAATTTCTGCAGAATTGGGGAGACCAGGATTGTGGAGCAGGGGGAAGAATGACTGGGTTCTCTCCAGCTGCACTTCAGAGCAAGAAAAAGAGTCAGCTTGGAGCCTCTGTATAGAAGATACCCAGAGGCACTTGTGAGTAGCAGCAGCTCTGTAATCTGCCAGTTAGCTGCAGCCTCAAGAACCTACCCAAACAGCCAGGAGAGCTCATGGAAGCATAGCTCAACCCACACGCCCCATAAATAGCCAGTGAAATTCAGCTATCCTGCATGCCCTGGGGCACACGCTTCCATTCCCAAGACAAGTGATTCTTGTCTTGATCCAGTCAGCATCAAAAGCATCAGTATCTTCTAAGATTTGCACAGCTGTGAACCTCAACTTCCTTGAGGACCCAGGCTTTCTCCTAGGAGCCTAGAAATTATCTGCTGCAAACTCATATAGTTGTTTCTAATGCAACAGCCAGAGCTGAGCACTGTTAACATCTGCTGTGGCCACACCAATGCTGCCTCACTGGCTGCAGCAGTGACTGTGTTGGCTGTCAGGGTGGCTGGGACTGCTGACCTGCCATGGGCTCCAAGCCCTGCGCATTTTTAAGTTAAGAGTCCCTGTTGGCCACCAGCTTTTAAATTAGTATTTAACACCCCACTTCATGAAGGTATTTCAGTAACTGAGTGATAATTCTGAGTGATACTCCAATAATAATTTTTTCCTCTAAGGACACAACAGAATGGTGTAATCACATTTTGACTAGGAGACACACGAAGCGATACTCAGCAAGGTGTGCTGCTGTCCCAGCAAATCTATTTTATCTCAAGCCATATATTAAAAATAGAAATTAATAAACAAAAGCCCTCTAAATAGTTAAGAGCTTCCAGGATCAGCCTTATGAAGAGTCCCTGGGTCACCAGGAGAAGTTTGGGGCATGTTCCCAACATACACCAGGTACTGGAATAGCCCAGCTGACGTCAATGAAGCCCAGACAAACCAAGCATAGCGCTCCTGGTGTTTACTTGATGGAGGCAACACTCAATCTCCCCTCCCAGATCTGGCAGGGCAGATGCTTCTGCAAATTACTATTATTTTAGCCTCTGCAGTAAGTCTCTACATGAGATTAAATAGCACTAAGACCACCACCATCAGCATGCTCTGGCTGCCTGACCCAGCAGGACTCAGCTCACCAGACCAACCCAGAGAGATAGAAAACACACGTACTGCTGTGCAGAGTGCAGGGCTGCATGTGAGACAGTACTTGGGCCAGCTGACAAGCTGCTTCCTGCCACTACAGGTCCTTCTCTGGTGCTTGTTGTATCTGCTGAAGCTGCATCCTACAACAAGTGTGCACCTACACAACACTCTGGCACAGATAGGATGGAAAAAAGCACCATCCCATAACATGACATGAAAGAGCTCTCTAAACAGTGCAGGAGGGGATGGCTGCTGGCTTTCTGGCAACTGCACAATTAATACCCCACCACTGACTTAATGATGACTTAGGGTTAATACTCACATGGGTGAAGCAAAGATGCCACTAAAATAGGTGCAGTTGCTAATTATGTATCAGTTGCTTCTGCCAGCCAGAAACATTTCAGCAGCACAGGCAGTTTTAACTGCACTCAGAAGGACCCCAGTGTCAGGGAAGAGTGTAATCACCTGGAGCCCCCTAGGAATCAGAAGAGCCAGAGAACATCCTGTGGCCTCCAGCAAGCAGAAAAGCTCTAAAGATGTATTCAAGACCGCTCACTCCCCTGCTACCAGGCCCAGGAGGGGGAGACATGCTCTCCAGCCTCTGCCACCCCACAGTCCCATGGTCTGAAGGATTCCAGCACAAATCAGCATCACCTACTCTGTCAACTGCACTGCTGTAAATAGAGCATCGCAGCACAGGTATTAAGTTGGGTTGAATATATAGCACAGCAGTAATTACTAAATTGAGAGTGAAGTAGCAATATCTAACCTGTTGAACTTACTCCTCAAAGTTGAAAGGAAATTCAGCATGCAAGGTTTTTATTCCTTCTCATTTAGAGCCTATTTACAGGTTTCTGATTTACATAGGGAAATGAAGGTGAAGCTGATATAAGTGAAAACCCAAATTCTCCCCATAGCTCTCTCATGGAGCATCTGACAACCCAAGATCATTGTAATCTTAACAGAAATGGGAAGCCTCCACCTTCCACCCTGGGGCTGACTCACCTTAAAATCTGTGTTATTGATGTACTCAAACACCAGAGCAGGGGTCTTTGACTGCAAGAGAAAGAGATTCATGGTTGAAAACACCCTGTTGACCTTGCTTTGCTCCAAGAGACCCGAGAAAGCTTTTGCTTCCTGTCCAGCCCTTGCTGAGGAGAGTGGGGAGTGAGCAGGACAGTAAGAGAGACATAAGCCTCCTCTGGCAGCAGGCAGAGGCGAGTTCCGCTTACACCCCACACAGCAGGCACCAACTTTGGCCAGTGCTGGTCCTCCCCATGCCACAGAGCAGAAACAGCACTGAGCAAGGCAAATAGTGTCACCAGAGGGTAAGGACTCACAGCCCATCACAGGAGGAGATTAAGCCAGGACAGCCAATGCTACAGCAGTGTCATTTTCTCTCAGTAGCTGCCAGCAGGCTGGGAGTCACAGATCACAGCCAGCTGCTAGTTGGAGAAAACTTTCCAGGAATGAGGTAACTGTGGTAATACAGACAAAGGATATGACCTCTGCTCACTGGGTAGGACAGGAACCAAAAGGATGAGAAGTGATTAATATCCCATTGCCCTGGCAGATATTTATGTTCCAGATGCCAGGCAGAAGCTGGAAGGCTACAGACTCTGTTTTCTTAGAGAAAATTTGTAGGGTTACAAAATTTCTCCCCCATCAGCCATGGGAAACTCACAGAAGGGGTGTAAAAGAGCCTGGGGAACATGAGCCCATCCAAACCAACCCACCTCAGGAGAGCTTCATGAGCTGGACACCACTTGCCCCTGGCTGGCACAAAGGCACAGGCAGCCCCTAACTCAAGCTGAGAGCCGAAGCCATGTGGGAGTGCCTGCCCACCACCCCACCGTGACACGCAGCCACCTACCACTGGATCCTTGACAGTGTCAATCAGATTAATGATGTTGGTGCCACCACGTAAATTCTCCAGAATCTTAACCTCACGTTTTATCTTCTTTTTCTTCACTGGCTTAAATAGACAAAAGAAATTACAAGTGAGAGTCCTTACAGAAATCAACACTGACTTCTGCCACCAATTTTGATTGAATCATATCATCTCCCCTCCTCTCTCAGCTCCCACCATCACAAGGAAACATTTTTAGCTGCAAAGAGGAGACAGACACCTTGCATGAAGTAGGATTTCCCTCTTATCAATGAAAGCTTTCCACTCATCAGAGAAAAATCAAACCACTCCAGAGAAACAAACATAATTGTGACTCCGGTAACTGTAGTCAAAAGTGCTTTGGACTGCTACAAGAAAATCCTAGCACACTCCTATGTTATGCATTTATAGCCACGGGACAAGCATGGTGGACCTCATATCTCAGCTTTTTTTTTTTTTTAACAACACAAATCAATCTTTTACTCCTCATCCCAACCCTTTTCCTAATGAGTACTTTAATGCAAGGAAATGACAACCTGAGAATCTCCAACACCAAGACTTCTAGTAAGCTCAGGCACTGCTGTGCCCAATTATGCACACGTATCTTTTGCAACCACCCCAAGAGCACAGACCCAACTGCACAGCATGCCATTGCATCCATATACCATGATTATTTTTAAAGCCTACAGATTTTTTAAACAGTTTTTGACAACTCCTTGAATCTGCACAATCCCAGGAACTCCCTTTGCAAAGTAAGCTTTTCTCTGGACATCACCCTGCAGTGACTGACAAAGAACAGCTGCTCCCAAGGCAGGGGCTCAAAGGCTGGGTTCACATTTACACTCTGCTGATTCCACAGTTTGCTTCAAAGCAAAGGAATGATCATTTCTGTAACTCATCCGCTCCCAGCACAACTCTATCTCTGTGCCTGCTTGAAAGGAAAGGCAGCTTAGAGCAGCTAAGTGGTGAGACTGTTTTAATGAGCCTTGGCTGGTGAGCAGTGTGGGCATCACCAGCTACAAGTCACCGAGCCTAGCAGCCCTTCACTACAGTGCTGGAACATCTCCTCCTGTGCCACCAGTAGCATAGCAGGGACATCCTGCAGGGACTGGTAAAGCCCTTGCCCTGTCTGGGAGGTTTGCTGACAAAAGGACTCCCCTGCAGACAATCAGCTTTCTAAAACATTCGTGATCCGTCACAGAGTCTGGTGTGTGAGGAGGGGAGTAATGGGGCATGGCAAAGAGGCACCTTACCAAAATGGCATGTTATCAGATGTCTACGTGAAGGACATGGAGCCCCAAGAGCTTAACAGCTCATGCTCGCCGCCTTGTCTCTGCAGCAGCCTCCCACTTCGATGATCGCTGATAGAGCAACTCACATGCCTGTTACAGGTGAATCCAAGGCAATCCCTGGTTTCAGACCCCTTGCAGGAACATATGAGCAGACGGGAGAAGGAACAGAAGCTTTTAATATAGTGGGAAAATATGCCTTTTATATAAGTGATAAAATATGCTGTCTTTCTAGGCTTTTCAGGTGGCTGAAACCTTCAGATTCAAATCCTACCCTTCTCTTCCAAGTTAAAAGGCAGGAGCTAGACTTTCAAGCCAAGAGATGAGATCTCAGCCCGAAGCAAAGTGCCAAAAATAACAATACCAGCATAGGGAGTGTCAGCACCTCATAAAGCCACTATGGAAAACGGCAGCAAGGTCACTGCAGCTGTCAGCCAGGGCTGGAGCAACACAGGGCAGGGATCACTGGGGAGGGGGCCACCAACAGCCCTGGGGCAGTGCCCAGGCATGGCTGGAGCCAGTGAGAGGTAGGACAGGGAGAAGCAGACAGAGCAGGGAGATGGAAAACAACAGAAGTGAGGGCTACATTTCTGAACCTGAGAGATCTTCCTCTTCCCTTCATTAGGGACTGATTTCATTTATGTCAGTATGGGAACAGACACCACCCTTGCATTGCTTACATGCACTGATCTTACCAGAAGGCCAAAAGGGAATTAGAGGATGTAATTCAGTTACTCTATTTGTCCGGAGAGGCAGATGTTTTGCAAGGCACTTCAAAGAGGGAGCTGAGCTACTAGTGTCCTGAAGGTGCTCGCTGAATGGTCTGGCTACTGACAGACATGCATTACAGCCCATTGGCTGCCACCCCTGCACCTAACTGGGAGCTGAAACAGTGCCAAACACAGCCAAGAGGATCCAAAGCCCACTTTGAAATACCTTTTCCTTTGTACTGTAGTTACTTCAAGGACCTTCTGCATCAGCTGGGTAAGGGAGGATATCCCTCCGAGATTTCCTCCTTCCGTAGAAACCACCACTCCTACTGGGGCAGATGATCTTGTCTTGCAGTAATTTCCACATGTTTCCACCTGTTTCCACGTATCAGGATCTCCACAGGAATCTACCCCTACCTACAACACACTTACTAAAAGACACGAGTAGATAGAATCAGTGACTTTTGGAAAAAAGGAGAGAAGAAAGTTGGTCTTGTTTTAATGAAATGCCTGCAAGTAATCACCAACAGCAGCACGTCCGACATAACCAAGGGAAGACACTCCAGTGAACGCTGGCTCAGCATGAGGGAGAGGGAAGAACTGCTGGCTGTTTGCACGTTTTTCCACTGAGCTGCAGCAAGCTCAGGCCACGCTGCTCACATGTGGCTGCACAACCTCCATGAGGGCCACCAGATGGGGCAAGGGCCCCACAAACCTCTGGACGGGTGGGGGCATGGAAAGCCCTGCCCATTGCAGGGTCAGAAGCATCACCAGAGTGCTCTCCCACTGGCAGCCAGTGGTCAGGACAGGGGTTTCCACCACTATGTAAAAAGATGAGGTGAGGAGAAATGCCACAGGCTGAAGTAATGTTGTCAGAGGAAAAGCTATTGCCTGCAAGTTTCCTCAGAGAGCAATGCAGGGGAACGGAGGATTTCCCCATTTCAGATTTGCAAGACAAAACAGTAGCAACCACTGGCCTCCCCCCGACCCTGCACAGCTTTTCCCAAACCAGCCTGCCCAGGCACATGCCACCTTCTACCCACACACTATCCCTCATCATTGCTCCAGCCACAGGTGCCATTGCTGTCTCTACCCAAGAGCACATTGCCAGGGCTCAGATTTTACACAGGAAGTAATTCCAAGTGCAAGCTCTTGCATCTGGGAAGTCAGACACCTCGGTGCAAACCACTCCAGCACATGGCCAGTCCTGCACTGGAATAACGCTCACAGCCACAGAGACTACTGATTCTCCTCCTGTCCCCAGACCATAACACTTGCTGAAACCACGGGCAATCAGCAGCAAGGATCCAAGCATCCTCCAAGCATCAGGATTGGTTGCTACAACTGTCTCTCAAGTCACCCAATCCCTTTCTCCAAGGATGTCAACTCCAAACACACATGGATGAAATGTGAACTGAAGCTAGTATGGCCTCCAACTGTCTGCCTCTCCCGGCTGGAATAGCTTCTAAAACACTAGCCCTTGCAGCCAAAGTATTTTAACAGTACTCATTTAAGGCTACGTTATTAAACCAGGTATAAACAGTGGCATTTCAGGTTGTGTTTCCTACACAGCTCAGTCCCCCTGCCACCCTGGAGGTGGGGATTTCCAGCAGAGGACCTAAGACAAAATTAACTGCTCCAAAGTTTGATTCACTTATATTTGGCAATGCAACACTTTATACAAGTGCAGACTCCAACCCCATCTATTCCCATGGCAGAGGCATTTCAAAGTCTGAGTCAAACCCTCACTGATGCCTTTCCCTCTGAGACAGGCTCCAACAGAGTCCCTCTGCTCTATGAAAACACCTATTTCCATGAAATTTGTAGAAACCTGACAGCTTGGAGACTTCTGTCACATTTGGTTGAAATTGGCCAACTAGTGCACAAACTACTGAGGGAGGAGGGGAAGAAAGGCTGACAGACAGCAGGATTGCATAAGGCTTGTTTCCATAGGAAACCAGGCTAAAAGACATGTCTCAGTTTAACTGTGTCTACACTGGGATGGGTTTAATTACTTCAACTGCAGCAGTACCCTTAGAGCAACATGACTATCTCACACAAGCCAGTTTTCCAGTTTCCCAGGAAATTGCTTCCTTCCTGAGGCAAACTGGAAGCAAGGTGGCTGAAGATGGTGGGGACAAAACACACAACTAATGGCTGGCCACTTCACCCAGAGCAGAGGGACTTCCAGCCACATGAGGATGGTCACTGCTGGACCTGGCAGCTCTCCCTCGACTGTCCCCAGCCGGCCACCCTTTGCTCCAGGTTTCCCACCCTACCAGTCAAAAGGATCCCATGAGGGTGCTTCAATCCACTTGAAAGTCAGGCAGAAGAGGCCTGCGCTGTCCCAGACCGGGGAGCATCATGCAATGCCATCCGTCTGCAGAGGTGAGAAATGGCATGGGATAAGTAGTTGCTTTACAGTCAGGTAGATGCAGAAAAAAACACCTCTTTGTGACAAGAGATCAGATCCCGGGTCATTTTCCTTGAGATCATGTAAACTGTGAAGCAGGGAAGGAGTCCAGCTGCAGCAAACACCAGCTGGGAGAATTAACATTGTTTGCTAAAATACAATACCCTTAAATACAAGGCTGCAACCATCGCTTCCTGTCTTGAACGAATAAATGGCTGCCTGGTTAACCATCTTTTTTGCTTGGTTTATAAAGCAAAGGGAGTACATTCTTCTGTCAGACACTTCAGCTCCAGCTTTCCTCAACAACCTGGGAACCCATGCCTTGAATTAAAGCAAAGAGAGAAAATAAAGTTGTTACCCAAATTTCTCTGCGCATGTCCACACGGAGAGAGAAAAGTAGCAACCAGGAAGTCACATGAAATGAGTTAAATCCAAAGCATAAAAATCATTTTACATTAGCCAAAAGCAGGCAGTCAGACAGCGTGCACACACTGCCATCTGAGGAGCACACATGCTCCTCTGAAGGAGTCACAGAAGGTGCTGGGTTTTACCCAGCAGGTGCTCTGAGAAAGAACTGGGGTTAGCGCAGCTGGGGAGAAGGTTTAGCAGTTAAAAGATACAAATCCGCAAGAGACTTAAGTAATTTATTCCACCATCATTAAAGAAACAGATCTATTCTTTGCTCACCAAACTTGAATAGCCTGCAAACACCATAATGCTTCCAGTGAATGAGCAGGGAAATCTCACCAGACAACATTCAGGACCAGCAAAAGGCATTATGACAGGCGTTAAACATTTAAAAACTGGCACTAGAAGCTCATTCGTCTCTAGCAAGTATTATTGAAAGGATCATAATAATCACAACAAAGCACAACGCCAATTGCTCAATAGGAAAACTGGCTTCAGAGCAGCAGTGCTTATTTTGCCAGACATCAGCTGGGAAACCAAATAATCATATTCAAAAGACTTACAAAAATCAAGGAGCCCACTTGTGTTAATATCCTGTCAGTTGTTTCCATCTTACAACTTCCATTATGGGAATTCAAACTTTCCCGAGCTCCTCTTGAATTTTAGAAGGGAGGGGAAAAAAAAGCTATGCTGAAACTACTAAAGCCCTTTCACACTTTTTTATTTAAGTTTGGTAGAATATACCACCACAGTGTCATTCTTTCCTTCAGAATGCCTTTCTTCTCTCCCCATACCCCATCCCAAAACCGCCCTCCTGGGACTTCAGGACTACCCACAACGCATCAAGACTTCTACAATCAACTAAAAGGAAGACGGATAAGGACCAAGCCCCAACCCCCACCACTGCAATGGATGCGAATCTTTCACTCGGGCTCTGCCCCAGGCCACTGCGACAGACACAGTGCCAAAACTCACCTTCCTCCTTGAAGGAGGAAGGAGCCGCAGCTTAACAGCTCACCAGTTCCTGGGTGTTACAACACCTTCGCAAGAGTTAGCAGCAGCATCTCTAGCCTCTGTGAGACACCCAATATTGTTTCTTGGTCTCAGCTCCAAACAAGGCTGGACTCCAGCAGCCAACTGTGCCAAGCACAGTATGGGCAACAGGTGTTGAAGAGGGAAAAGCTGGGTACCCAGCACTCTTGCAAAACAGCTCAATTCAAGACTGCCAGAGGAGGAAGTGGGCCAGGGAGAGCTGATTCAGTGCAGAAGGAGCAAGAGACACAGACAGCTACCAACAGCAGGTGTTGAACAGCTTTGGTGGAAGGTCACTGATGCAGTCAAAACCTCCAGCCTGAAGGGCCAACATCATCCAGTCCTATTTCCCTGTGCAATCCCTTCTGCACACCAGCATAGGAGTCATTTCAGCCCCCATCTAGAACACACTGATGTATGTGGGCTCTAAAGCTTTTAGGGACAGAAGAAAATTTACCAGACCCACATGGCTACCTCCCCCAAATGGTTCTCTAGCTAGAGTGACAATTTGAGTTCAGCACTGGAAGGATCTCGCAGCAGTGCCTCATATGAGCAGCAGCTCTGGAGTATTCACACAGCACAAAAGGGGGAACAGGGGAAAAACAAAGCTAAACAAACAAGAATGCACTTGTGAAACCATGTACATGGTTGAAAGTTTCAGTTCATGGACTCAGAGCAGAGGCACAAGAGCCACCAAAGGAGAAAGGGGCTATTTCATCACTGCTGCAGAGCTTTTCACTTCACTGGTCCCTCTCCTTGTAACTATACTTTCCCCTAAACTCCATGTGTGTATGCCGCCTATGCAGATAACAACCATACAAGGAGACAAACCAATCTCCTTATATGATGAGTTCAGTGCTCTGTGGGCAAGTAGAATGTAGACACACATGTGCATCAGGAAAGCAGAGGACTCCTGCGCAGGGCTGACAATACAGATGCTGTACTCTCCATACTCAGCAGACACTCAGAGGGCAGTAATCAGTACAAGAGAATGGGCTGTGAAGGACGCTGCAGTACAGCTGAAGCTCACCAACAGCCGTAACTGTAGGTAGCTTTCATAGCAGCATTCTTGCCACAAAGAGTGACTCACAAAAGTTACAAGCAACATGGAAAGTTTACCTTTGGCTTTTAAAGTGACAACTTAAAATGCTGTTCACATCCCCCAGGAACACTTACCCTAGAATGGAGGATTCCCTTTTAAGGCACATGAGGAGACTGGCAGATGTTTTAGAGCTGCAGCAGCAGAAAAGCAAAATGAGAAGTTCCATCAAAGAGACAGCCCAAAGGCTGCAGACTGACCTCAGCAGTCCACCAAAAATCTAAATCTGTGTGGTTAGATATGAAAGAGCAGAATTGTGCTTTAGATACCTGAATTGAATATAGATGACACATGGCTCCCTGGAAACAAAGATGTCTTACACTTCCTGCTGAATCTTTGCTCTGTGAGCAGGTTGAAAAGGTAGGGAGCTGTCCTCTGCTTTGCTTCTCAAGATAAAACCTTTTGAGGACACTTGGCATGGGGTGACTGTGGGACAAACAAGGGCTCCTGCCTTGCTGCTTTGCACACACTGGCCTACACAGTGCATCCTGATACCTGTCTGCAGTGGAGTGAGAAGCAACCTGCTTGCTTTGTTTGCCTTTTTCTAAAAGGGCTGCAGAATTTTCCTGGGAAAAGTAACATTAAGAGCATCATGTTTGCAAAGAAAGTCACTTGACCCAGGAAATGGTAATGTTGTGGTCATCTGCATGACCTTAATTCTGCTCCTTTGCTGACAGATGTTATGACCACAACTACTGGCAAGAGCACTTCACATTTTCCTGCAGTATTGTGTCTGGTCCTGCATTTAGGGTAGCAGAACAAAAAGGCAATGCTGGGTGTGCTGGGTACTGGCCAGGGAAATGGAGCACCTTGCTTTATGCAAGCCCAAAAGGCCTAAGGCACTGTGATACCAATCAGAGCCATTAGCTCCCTAGTCTTGATCAATGCTAAAGTCTTCACGGGGCACTTAAAGAAACAAGGCAAGTGACTACCAGAAGAGGAAAAAAGGTTGTATTTTCATGCAGCACTAGACTAGGACCTATGCTTTAGTCTCAGCTTTGTCAAGGCTAAGGGACTTGCCCAAAGTCACACAGGAAATCTCTGTGGCTCAGTTCTGCATCAGAGAAAGGGTGATAAAATTTCCTGACCTCTCTGGAGGAGGGTACAAGATGTTCAGGTAGCACATTGAAGAAGGGGAGAAAAAGAGGCAGGGGAAGTACTTGCTACATGCTAACTTGAGCTCAGTAAGGATAAGCTGCTTTGAAGAGCAAGGCTGGGAGGAGACACCAGTCATCTCCCACGAGGCACAGATATTAAACCAGTGACTCTTGCTAAGAAAGAAAAAAAAAAATCACTCTAATACATCACATAAATATAAATTGTCTTCTCAAAAAGCCCTTAAAGAGGAAGGAGTAACTGTGCTGAACAGCCACATACACTCAGCAAGTCTTCCCCTTTGTCCCACCCCTATAACCACACAAAAACCTTAAGATTTTTGGTTGCATTTCCCACCCCACAGGATCCAGCCTGAGAGACCAAGCCTCTTTGCTAAGGCTCCACTGTATATACGTGTAATTGCATTCACATTTAAACCTAGCTACAGGAAACCAGAGGCACTTTCCACAGATCAGAGTGATGTTACTGCCACACTTCACAGGTTTTCATAACATATACAAGGCAGTGCTCTGAAACTCACTTTTCACTGACCCACTTTTCACTGAGAAGAAAGTTCATCTTTATTTATCTGGACTTTCTGCTTTTCCTGGCTCACTTGCAGGAATACAGTCTGCATGTTAATACAAGTTGGGGGAGCTAGGGGAACTAGCAGCCACAGCATCTTCTTCAAACCTGGGACAATCCGGTCCCTTACTCTCAGGGCATTTAGGCAAAACATTCAGGCCTCAAGGAGAAGGAGCACCCAGCTGTCCCCAGCTGACTCACAGTCCAACAGTGACAGGCTCCCTAGACATGACAGAGTTCAGCTGCTGCAGGGAGAACATTGCTCCAGGGGAGGCTCTTTAGGCTGGGAAGAGGCAAGGAGGAAGACTTCTGACAACTTTCCCTGCCGTCTTTTCTCAGCCTCATGGTGCCTTTCTACATGGGACAGGTCTCAGCAAACAACAGCAGTCCCAAAGAGACCATCGGGAGCTGCAGAACAGCATGCAGAAGTGCACAGTGTCCCAAGCCTAGCCACAAGCCATCTTGCTGTAAAACCCAGCTCTGCACTGGCTACTTTTGACTACTCTCTCATAGCAAAAACTCCTGCCTGCCCCTACCTAAAAAAACCAAACAAAGCAAAAATAAACCCCAAAGCCACATAAAAGCGTCCAAATGAGGGGGAGGCCAAAACGGTATGCCAGAGGTGCTCAGCTTGGTGAGGACACATGAGCCTCACCACCTCTATCACTCAGGCTTAGCCACTGGGGCTCTCCCCAATGGCTCACCTGGCCACTACCTTGACCACAGCCAAAGCAGGTGCGTGCGTACTTCATCCCAGAGACAGACAGGAGATCGTATCTTGCCTAGGAGCGGTGACACATTCTCTGGGAAGCCAAGGAAGCAGGCACAGTAAGTGAGTGGGGCTATCCAGAGAGACACCTAGCCACACCATCTGAAGGGATCCAGCAAATGCCCTAAGGCTACAGCCCTGCAGAGATACATGTCCTAGGTAGCTGCCAGTCTTAGTGGCTGCAAAGGGTAGGTTAAGCTCAGACCCACACTGCATCTGCAGATCAACATTCTTAGAACACCCGTAGTCAGATACCAGCTCCCACGTGCTCTTGGGGAGCAAGTGACATAGGTTGCTAGCCCAACAAGTGACAGCCACAAGTGTCAGCCAAGCCAAAAGCAAAAGCAATTCAACTCTTAACTTTTCATTTCTGTTTCTGTGTTTTGTTTGGTTTTTAAACACCCCTGTCTACCCGCAGATCACCAAGACAGATTGCTGCTAGGACACTTACCACAGCTTGCTGTGAGCCTGCTGCTTCAGCGCCAAACATGCTAAGGTGTGCCCTGCAGTGGCTAACCCATGCATTTAGCCACCCCAAACAACAACCTGTTACTGCTACACAAAGGTCCTCACAGCCTGACTCCACTAGGGCCAACACACCAGAACACAGGTCACTGACACTGCCAAACTTCAGCCAGCCTCTATCAGTCTCCTCAATTTTCATGGTGGTTTTGGCCTGCCTGTGGTAAAGTTCTTTTCCATCCTCCAGAAGACCAAATATAAATTTTTGCCTACTTTTTTGCCTACTGAGCGTCCCACAGCCTGGCTCTGAAAAGTCCACATACCAGCTGTCCAGAGGTTAACAGAAGGATTCCTCCCTTCAGGCTTCACTTTTGTGTTGACATGGCAGTCCCTGGGCTGTCTTAGACAGGCACTGCCAGATACGATTTACCAAACACAGGCAGCACATGCAATGCTGGTCATACGTCAGGACGCACCACTCTCCTCCTCCACAGGAGCTCTCAGCCCAGAGCTATATTAGACAGGAGGGGTGGAGACATCAAAACATCGCTACAGCATGTGGGACGCCACATGCAGTTTCAAACCCATTGTCCCAATGTCCTTAATGAGACAACAGCAGTTTTGGGCTGAAGGCGAAGATCCAGCAACCCTTTGGCCCTACCTCTTCATCTCCAGCCACCACAAGCTTTTACACCATCAACGAGACACTCACCTTGAGGATCTTCACGACGACCCTCTCATTGTTGGTGATGTTTATGGCCTCGAAGACCTCGCTGTACTTCCCTCGCCCGAGCTTTCGAACCAGCTGGTAGTCGTCCTGATTGCTGCGGGCACCAGGGGAGAAAAAAGGAGGATGATGGTAACTGACAGGGCAGCAGGCTAGAAGCAGGGGGGACACAGACAGAGGACCCTCTCCCAGCCCCCCCATAGCCGCTCGCAACCCCCCGGGTACACCCCAAAACGGATGGGGGACAGGTGAAGGGGGGAATGGGGAAGAGTGTCCCCGCGGGGCGCTTTACCCCCAGCTCGGGACGTGCGCCTCGTAGTCCCAGTACTCGCGGCTCCTCAGACTGTTCACCTCGGCGTACACCCGCGCCCGGCTGCCGGCGGCCNGGGGGCTGCAGCCTGGGCCGGCCCCGAGCACCGTGCAGCCAACCCGGAAAAGGCACTGCCGCCGCGAGAGGTGCCCGCCCGCCGCCGCCCACCACGAAGCAGCGCTCCCTGGCGGTGCGGAGGCCTGGCTCCGCGGCACCCGCGCGACAGGCGGCTCTCGTCACGCCCCCTCCCCTTTCATCGCAACCGTCACTCACCCGTCCCGCTTCCGTCACTCCTCCTCCGCCCGCCTCGTGTCGACCGCGTCACCCGGCCCCTCGCCATCCTCTGACACCCGCCCAACTTCCTTGTGTCCCCACCACGGCTTCGTGGCACCCCGTCACACCCTCGTCACTCCATCAAACCCTATCGCAGACCCTGTCACCTTTGCCGTCCCTGTCACCCCCCTCAATCCTGTCACAGCCCTGGTCAGTTCCCTGTCACACCGGCACACACACACCCCAACCGCTCACCACCCCCTGTCACGTGCCACAGCCCCTGTCACAGTCCTTCGTTAACCCCTGTCACCCCATCACCTCTTGTCACCCCCAAGGTGGGACTTTGGATGGAGGAAAGGCTTCATGTTCCTCTGGAGAGACTTCACAGACTGGCTGAGATTGGAGGCACCTCTGGAGGTCATCTGGTCCAACTCCTTGTGCTGGCTGCACAAGACTGTGTCCAGATGACTTCTGAGTATGATGACTGGATGGAGACTCCACAGCCTCTCTGGGCAACGTGGGCCAGTGCCTGGTCACCCTCACAATGCAAGTGTCTCCTGATGTTCAGAGAGAACCTCCTGTGTGTCAGTTTGTGCCCATGACCTCTAGTCCTGGCAATGGACACCACTGAGAAGAGCCTGGCTCCATCTTTTTGTACCCTCCCTCTGGTCCCTCAGTCATCTTCACAGCTCTTCATTGGGCTCTCCTCAGTATGATCCTGTCTCTTTTATACTGAGGAACCCAGCAGTGGATGAAGCACTGCAGGGGTGGCACCATCATTGCTGAGCAGAGGGGAAGCATCCCCTTCCTCTAACTCCTGGCAATATTTTGCCTAAAGCAGCCTAGGACACTGTTAGTCTTCTTTGCAGCTGTTCAACTTGGTGTCTGCCAAGACTCTTGGTGGCCACCAGGTATATTGATGCCTGGGGTTGTTCCTCCCCAGGAACAGGACCTTGCATCTCTCCTTGTTCATGAGAACTTCAGGAGATTCCTGTCAGCTGATCTCCCCAGCCTGACCAGGTGCCTCTGGATGGCAGCATGTCCCTCTGGAGTACCAGCCAGTCTTCCCAGTTTGGTGTCATCTGCCAACCTGCTGATGGTGCGCCCTGCCCCCCATTAATGAAGATTATTAGACTAGCAATGCAGAACCCAGGAGACCATCCACCTTCTTTGCAGTAGGGGCACCTTGTTGGCTCCTGTTCAGCTTGGTGTCTACCAGGACCCCCAGGTCCTTTTCAGAAAAGCTGCTTCCTAACAGGACTGGACCCAGAATCGACCCCTGCAGTATGTCACTAGTGATTGGCCTCCAATTAGACTTGGTGCCACTAATTACCAGCCTCTGGGCCAGTTTTCAACCCTCCTTACACCCTCATCTCCCAATGCTTTATGCATCCCAGGGGAGCTGCCAACTCCAGCCCTTCCCAAGCCCATGCCAGTCGGGTACAGCCAGGTCTCAGCACCAGCCACCATCCATCAGACCATGACGGGACAGAGCAGAACTCAGGACACAGATTGCTTGGTCTTCCTCTGGTGCTGCTGCTGGCTGGCCTCCAAACATCAGCTTAGGCTTGGTTGGAAATTAAACTTGACTCCAGGCCATTTCATGCTGGCTGCTGAGGAGACTTTCCAGCCATCAGGTCACAGCGCCACCACTGTCCTTACTTTTCTGTAGGCACTTTCAAATCAAAACTAAGGTGAGGTTGGAGCCTTCAAACTGTGTGTAGATTTTGCACTTCTTGGTATTGCTATTAGTGGGAAAAGCAGCACTTGGTAGACAGAGGAGATAAGCCTTAGGCTGCTCACCCTGTACAGAGTACAGAGAGAGATTATTTTCCTTTCCTTTAGGTGCTAAGAAGGGAAAAGGATCCACAGGGTCCTTGTTTCACGGAGCTGAATCTGATGTGAGGGCTGGGCTTTGAGTCTTTCATGAAACCTAAGGAAAATATCCCTGGAAAGATAAGCATGAGGAGTCAACTGTGCATTGCAAAAACCAGTGAGTCTTCCAAATGCCTGAGACTAAATGATGAGAAAATCCAACAATAATTTATAATTCATACTTTGGGTCCTGACCAAATGCAGTCCAGGCAAGACTTTTGCAGGCTCTTCAGAAAATGAGGTGGATGTGTTCGAAATGCTTGCTCTCCCAGGGCACTCAGCACTGGAAAGACAGTGCAAGCTCAACACCCACTCCTGCCAAACCCATCTTAGCAAAGCAAGAGGAAAATCAGCTGTCCTTGGGGAAATCTGCTGTGTCCAGAGTCCAGCTTACTGACCTCTTCCTACCAAGACTGCAGAGTGAAGATGAACATCATCTCCTAGGACCCAGAGAAGCCACAGAAATGCAAAAGCAAAGCAGTCAGCCATTGCATAAACTAGAATTAATGACAGTGTGTGCAAAGGCATTGAGTTACAGGTTTAAAGAAGCACCATGATACTGGCATGTGCATATGGCTTTTTCACAAAGCAAGGTGTCTGGAGCTGTGGCGCTGCACAGCTGAGACATTCCTCTCTCCCAGTAAATTCTGCAAGGGATCAGGGTAAAACCCTGCATGAAAAGGGAGACTGGCATTCCACAGGGTGCTGCTCAAACATTGAGTCGGCTAAAAATTTTCTGCAGGATAATTTTCCCAGTGGAATACATCAAGATGTCAGTAGTTCCATCACTGATGACATCTTCCTCAGCGCTTTCCAGTGGGACACAGGCTGGCTACTGAGCCGGCGTGCAAGCCTGATTTCTGCCAGCTCCTCCAGCTAATGCCCTGGCAAGTGGGACTGTCTACTGGTTTCTGATGCTGCCCAGCACTTCCTGCAGCAAAAAGCTCTGTTTGCAGTTTCAGGGCAGTTTGCCAGGCTTCACTTACTTTCTTTGAAATGCCAGTGAGCTGTTTTCATTATTATTATTATCATTATTATTATTATTGTTTTCAAATCTAGTCAGAAAGATCTAGCTGTTTACCAGAACAAAGTCAGGAAATATATGTTTTTGGCCATTAGAAACACCTGGAGATCTTTTCTTGAAGGTAATTCAGAGCTCTAGAGCCTGATGTTTGGCAAGGGACAAATCTTCTGTAGAGATGTCCTGAGTCTCCCACTGACCTCTGGAAAGCTTTGTGCAGCTGGACAGAGCTATAAACATCTTAAAATCTGCACCCCACACTCCTCCAGCTGCAAAACCTCCAGCACATTGCTGGACCTTCCAGAGATGACATCCCTTCCCATCATCCCATCATGGCTGCTCTAAGTCACTCAGCTGCCTCTCCCCATCCTGCTGAATGACAAAATAGCGGATGTCTCAGGATAGAGCATCGTAAAATGTGGGGTGGTACAGAGACCAGCAGTCTAATGGCGTATTTATCTCTATGGTCTCAATCAGCCAGCTCACACAGGCACTAGTTTTAACACAGGTTTTAATTCATGACCCCATGTTAAGCTTTTTCATGGGCTCCCCATCCCACCCTACATGCAAAGAGGAGCTCCAAGCTGTGCCACTTAATGTGCTGTCCCCTCCTCTTCATCCTGAAACACTTCATATCTAGCATTGAGTTCTGTATGTGATGAAGACCCTGCAGTGAACATCTGAGGAGGCCAGGAAGCATGGCTCCTCCCATGCATCAGATGCAGTTATGTCTCAAGATGTATTTTGGCCAGAAATAGGACAGGCATTGATTTTCCACCGGTGCATATAATTAGGCTGACTTGCATTCCTCATCCCAGAAAAGCAGTGGAGATGCATCACTGGGTACATCGTTGACTTGTGGGGGAGAGATACACTTTTAAATAGACCTGCCACCCACCGCTGTTGGTCCTGAGCATCCAGCAGAGAAGAATCAGGGCATATCACTGTGCCATGTTCTGGATCCAGCAACAGGGACACTTAGAAACAATTCTCCACACCCTCACAAAACTCCTAAAATCAGGCATGCCTGTCGGGGCAGCTGCCTTCAGCCTGGTGCTGCTGTTCCCTCTGGTTTTACAGCCAGGCCATGACACAGCAGAGTCTGCAAGAGGCAGATTGCAGCGTCACAGGCAGAGAAAGCCCCATTGTGGTGAGGGTGCCCGACAGATGTGAGCTGGGGGTCAGCGTTTGCCTGCACCCGGTTGATGGACAGATCCTGTCCAGTGTGTCTGGCAAGGAGGAGCCCAGACACAGCACCTGACCAGGAGCTTCTGGGAGTAGGCACTGTGGAGACAGGAGTGATGTGCACCCCAGAGGACCCCCACAGGATGTCCCTTTGTCATTGTACCCCACTATGTTGCTCTGCCAGCGCCCCTCAGGTGCATTTGCACCAACGGTGCCTCACTGGGGGCTCAGGGACCCCACCACGCAGCAGCCCCTCAGGCAGGGTCCAGCTGTGTCACTGGGGCTGCCTCCCTCCTACCCCCACCCGCATTCCCCATTCACTGCCCCTTTCCCCCTGTGCCCCTTCAGCAGCACGCTTCTGTGTCCAGTCCCCTCCCCGCCCACAGTTGCAGGACCCTCCTGGACCCCATGTGGGTGAGGAACCAGGGCTGGAGCACAGGGGTGTGTGCACACGTGTCCTGGTGTGTATGCATTTATCAGTGTGCATGCATGTGTATGAGACCCCACGTGTGTTCATGTTTTCCCCCGCCACGCCCCTTGTTCCTCTGTCCCCACATCCCATGCCCCTGTTCCTGGTGTCCCCCCATGTTCTGTTCCCTGTGTCACATGTCCACCGCTATCTCCATGTCCCCCTATGCCTC
>VXBJ01000769.1:18137-58715 GCA_013400055.1 Nycticryphes semicollaris | reverse complement strand
CTATCTCCATGTCCCCCTATGCCTCCTATCCCCGTGCCTGTGTGTCCCCAAGCCCCCTGTCCCTGTGTGCCCCCATATCGTATGTCCCAGGTTCCTGTGTCCCATGACCCCTCATGTCCCACGTCCCGCCATGTCCCCATGACTCCTGTGCCCGTGTCCCCTATGACACCTGCCCCCCCATCCCCCTTGTGTCCCCGTGTCCCATGCTCCCCTGGGCTGGTGTCCCGTGACCCCCCTGCCTCGTGCCTCCTATCCCCCATGACGTATGTCCGTCCGTGTACTCGCGTCGCCCCCACGTCCCTCCCTGCGCAGCCGCGCGCCGCCCCACCCCGCCGGCCGTTGCCAGGAGACGCCATGGCGGAGCGGGGTCTGGCGGCGTTGCCGCTGCCGCTGCTTCGGGCGCAGCTGCGGGAGGCGCGGTACGGGCAGCCGAGCGGGGCTGGGGGTCCCCAGGCTGTGGGTCCCTACCAGGGGCTGGGCTGGGTCGGGCCAGGTGCCCTGAGCACCATTCGTAGAGGCCCCGGGGGTCGGGCTGGCCTGCGGGTGCTGCCTGGCCGCGGTCGGGGGCTGCAGCCAGGTTCTCCCGCCCCAGGCTCCTGGAGAGACACGGTGCCACGGGTTCTGTCGGCTGCTCCGGGTCCAGGAAAGAGCGGGTCTGACAGAGAGACCCTGTGCCCTGGCTGGTGCGATTGGTCGCAGTCCCTCCCGCCCCAGTGGCGGTCGCCGCCGTTCCCGGATGCACCACTTGCCTCAGCCGAGGGTTCAGTCCGACCCCCTTCTCTTGGCAGCCACGTCAACGCCCTGCTCCGAACTGAGGCGGAAATGTTTGAGAAATGGTACCGTAAAATGGAGCCTTCTGGCCCCTCGATCCAGCTGCTGACTGAGACAGGAGATGCTGCACCAGAGCTGATGCAGGTACTGCTCTGCAGCCGGGGCAGCAGCTGTGCAGCCCCAGAGATGGTGTTTTCAGGTCTGGTTGCACAGAGCCATGACCCTTCCTCCCTCCACCACCCCTCTGACCTGATCTTGGCACTTGTCTGCCAGGAGTTCAGCAGCAAGCTGCCTGGTTTGATTTGGGGTGAAGAAAGGCCACCAGCAGTGCTCTGCGCTTGGGCTTCACAGTGGTGAGCCCTTAGCTCAGAAAGTCGCTTGCAAAAAGGTGTTGCTGTGCTTGTGGGTGTACAAGTTTTGGCTGCCTTACCTTTCCTGCACTCTGCAAAGGCCAGGCTGCCTTCTGGTTTCTCCTCCTCCAGCTGAAGCTGTCCCTTCCCTGCACTGTGTCCTGAACAGTGAGTACCAGTGAGATCTAGAATGGGTTAACCCCCACATAGCATAATTTGAAGTAGAAGTTAAACAAATAGGGAGGCTGATGACAAGAAAGCGGGAGACTTGCCCAAGACCATGCCAGGTTTGTGAGGTCTCCTCTCCTCCCTCCTGGGGAATTCCATGTGAGCTCAGACCTTTGTACCTCCCCATTCTGATACCTCTGCTGAGTGAATGTTGCTCTCTTCCTTCTCACTGGAGCTGGGAACAGGCTTTTGGAGCAGATTTTTACCTCCTGGCCCAAACATCACCTATTCACCAGACGCACAACGAACAGAAGCTCTAAACTCTTTGAGGTGGAGCTCCTTTCAGCCAGCATCCTGCAATGGCTTTTAGTGCCTGTCTGAGCTCCAAGTAGTTGCTTTCTGCCTAGTCCTAGACTGAGCCCTTAGAAACTTTGCCTTGGCCAGGTGGGAACTTGCCCTCTGCAAAGCAGCACCCGCCTCACTGTGTCCCCATAGCACTGGGAATTTTTCCCAAGTGGTGTCAGTTCTTCCGAGAACACACTCCAGCCTGCCTGTGCTGCAATAAACTCAGCTCCTTTAGGGTGTCTGACCAAGGCAGTGGTAGGAGACCCCACACCTACTCTAAATTACTATCCTACACAACAATTAGTATCTTGCTACAAGAGGTGTTATACTTGCCTACATGCAGCTGTCATATTATGTTTAACCTCTGGCTTTGCCTGTTGAAACGAACAGAAAGTACTTGCATAGGAGGGTTTTGAGGGAGCACGAGAGAACAGATGGGGTCAGCCCAGGTGTGGCCCTGAGTTACCTGTGCTCTGGAGCGGCCTCCCTGCCCTTGCTGTAAGCTGGAATCCCACTAATGTGACTGCTGAGATTACTTTCTTTTTGAATACAGGAAAATGCAGCAACAGTTGGCCATTGCTGGCTTTCTTACAGCATCTGTGTTGTTCCTTGGTTGTTGCAGACACGTGGCAGGTACAAATCCAAGTTCCATGGGGCCACAGACTATTTTGTAAGCCTGACAGTGGAGCAGAAATGCGAGCTGGCTGAGCGGGAGCTGGGTGAGATGAAGGATGAGATTGAGAGGATGAAGGAGGACTCAGAGCAGACCTTGCAGAACCTGGAGGTATGGCTCTTCAAGACCCTTATGATCGATCACCAAGGTGTCAAACAGTCTTGTTACTTTTCACACCTCTTTCACCGTGCCACGCCTCAGGCAGTGAGACAGACTTGCTTGATGGGGGCTGTTCATAGCAGGCATTGCTATGAGTGGTCCTGAGTTGAGAGCAGGAGCCAGAATTGACCCCTTTCTTGAAGGCAAGCACACCAACAGAGATCAGAAGTGCCCAGTCTCTAAAGATAGAGCTTACTATAGCAGGAACTAAGTAATACAGGTGAGGGGAGTATTTTTAGGTAGAGAAGCTCAGATCTGCTGTGTGAGATGAAGTCAATGCTTGAAAGAAAAAAATCTCCTTTTTGACAGCTTCTTGAAGGTCTGCCATTTGTGCCAGATATATTTTTAATTCTGGCACCTCGCAGAAGCTGGGAGCTATTTGACTGGGCTCCATGCAGTCCCCTCCGGGGTCTGCCTTTCCACTGTCTCTGGGATTTCTTCAGACAAGGAGCACCAAGTCTCTGAGACTGCGTTCCTGCTGCAGGCTCCTTTTGGCTGCTGCCCTGTGCTGGCTGCCAAGACCTCCTCGTAGCCAAGATGCTCAGAATTTTTTGGCGAAGGAGAGACCTTTGCATTCAGTTCAGACCACTGATGCTGCCTGCAGTGGCCAGGAGAGCTGAAGCAGGTAGCGAGTTCCTCTTGTGTGACTACAGGGCATATCTAGTAAATAAAGGGTAGTAATTTGTCTTGTGTTGGTGTTGTCAGACTGGCAATGTTTGTAGGCTAGGATGGAGTGACAGATATTGAAGTTCAGGCACATGAAAGATTTTTGTTCTTGTTCTTTCTGAGTCAGTGAAGTAGCAGTGCTGTATGCGCCTGTACCATGTGCCCCGAGCTACACGGGCTGAAGCTCAGTGCTCTCATGGAAGAGGTGCTACTAATGCCAACAGATACTTCCCAGTGGTTTTTGTTCCCAAAGCTGTTTGGACGATGGAAGTTAGCACCTCTTGAAAGTTATGTGACTTTCTGTCTACAGGCAGTCATAGAAGAAGCAGATGCTTGGTGGACTTATGTTAAGAAAGCCGTGAGTGACTTTGAGAAAGACATCATCAGCACCATCTCCAGCAAGAAAGGGAGTATCATAGCTTCTGAGAACCTGTTGAGATACATGGAGCGGAAGAATCGCCAGAGGGTCAGTCCATTGTGGCAAATTTTGAGGCTGGTCTGTCATCTGACAAGTATGTTGGTTAGGAATATCCTAGTTCCCATACTCCTGTGTGGCCTACATCACATTTTCAGCCTGTCGATTACCAAGTCTCTTTGGACAGTTCTTGTCATAGTTGTCGGTCAGTGCTCATCAGGCTGCTGAGCTGCAGCCCAGCTGTGAGCACAGATGACATAAGGCTCTTAGAGGAGCCTTGGGAAATGCATGCCCGTGCCCTCACATTTGGGGCAGGAGGATGCTGAGCAGCATTTCTCCTTTCTAAGCCAGCAGTGAAGGCCGCAGTGCAGATGAGGTGAAGGGGAACTGCAGCATAAGGAATGGGTGCTCTTTCTCCTCCCAGAAGAGGAGAAAACTCTGCTATTCCACTCTAATCTGTTGCCTTTCTTTAGGATTTGCTGAGAGAAAAGTTGTGCTTGAAAAATTATTTGCTCAAGGGTTACAAGAAGAAGCTGCAGCAGCAGCTCAGGCAGGTGAGTGTGGCCATTGAGGATAAGCAGGAACTAAACAGATCCTTGAAGAATGAAAGCAGTAAAGCTCAGTGCAGACACAAGAGCCTGCTGTGTGTAGAGATGCATGGCCCTTCTCCTCCCCTTCCTCCTTTGTTCCTGGCCTTGCTGCCTTTGTCTTCTGCCCAGGTTCAGAACTTGCACATTTCTGTGTGAGATATGACCTGAAGTCTCACAGAGTGGAAGCTGGAATATTTCTTTGTGCCATTGGTGCCCTGGAAAAGATGTATGGTGGATCAGAGCAGTTCCCTGGGGACTTACTGCTGCTGACATAGCAGAAGCCTCCCCAGAGGGGTCCTGTCTGTACTGCTTGGACCCTCTAAGCTAGGATACAGAGCACCCAATCAGTAGCATGCTGTGTCTTGCATTTCTCCCTGAGCCCCAAGTTTGCAGCCAGGGTGAAGCCCCTGATGTTCAGGTCTGCTTTCCCCACAGAGCAAAGCTGTCTTCCTTGCCATGCAGCTTTGGTGAGCAACCTACAGCTCTGCTTCCTTGGGGTTTGCAGAAGGAGCAGATGGGAGAGACACTCTGTGAGGTCCGTTTGCAGGAGCTGCAGGTTAGAAACGCCCAGTACCAGCAGAAGATTGATGAGAAGAATCAGGAATTGCTGCAGCTAAAACTGACCTCAGGGAAGACTGTCCAAGACCTCAATTTCTATAAAGTGAGTGAACCTCCCAGCACCTCCTATTTGCCTTTCTTTTCTTTCTGAAGGTCACATGTGAGCCAATTAACAGCTCTTGCATCCTTCCTTTTCTCAGTCAGAGGGTGCCAAACACCTCTCTGCCTTCCCACTGACTTAGTAGTTCGGTTGGGAGGTTTGCCCGATACACCAAAAGCAGTGATGCCCTCAATTATGTTTGGCTGCAGCCTGATGATGAGGTTCACACTTTGCAGCATGGGTATTTTTACACCCCAGTGGAAAATCCTAGTAGGAAAGAACTTTGGTGCTGACTTCACAGGAAAATATGTTTTGTACATAACCTATGACATTTGAAAAGATGTAATAAGCTGCAGGGTCACTCTGAATCTCTGCTCTTAGCAGTAAAAAGCGCTTCCCAGCTGGATGTATTTGCTTTCCACCAATCAGCTGTTCTGTCTGGGTCAGTCCTAAACCCTGGGCTGTGTAGCAGTGTGTCACTGAGGATATAACGAAGCAGGAGCTGCCTTCTGCAGGGGATGAGTGGTGCCACAAACATTCCATACTGCCAGCTGAGATCAAGCTGGAGGAGTAGAGGGGTGGCTTTGCAGGTGGCTGGGAGCTGCTGCTATGCCTGCTAGTGCCATCCTGCTCTCGTGTTCCAGAGGAAGCTGCAGGACGCCATGGAAACGTCCACGTCTCTGACGAAAGACATCTCCCAGAGGAAGGAGCTGCTGGAGAAAATTGAAAGAGAAGCTGCTCTGGTGGAGGAGGTAAGAGAGTGATTTGGGAAGCCCTGAAACTTCCCTTGGGAAGACTCTTTTGAGGTAGTTTATGTGGGATACTGATGCTCATTCGAGGCCCAGTGCTGAGCTGTGTGCCTTTCTGGGTCTGAACAAGTCCCAGGGCTCCTGCTGGTGCCAGCGAGAATGGGCAGGTTTGCAGAAGAGGCCATGCTGTGGATTCTGGCTCTGGCTCCGGCTCCACAGGGACGTGCAACTGCCTTCTTGAAATTTTCTTTCCTTGAACTTTTTGTCAGCAGTGTCCTTCCAAGGGAGAGGTGGCACAGCTGTCATACCAGTCTGGGGACACATAGCCTGGCAGGGACACCACAGCTTTGGGAAGTGGATTCAAGGGACTCCCTAGCACTGCTGCCTGGCAAGGATGGAGGCACTGGTGGATGCATCCCAATGCTCCCCCTACAGTCCTGGGGGTGTTAATTTATTCTGCCTGCCTGCTCCCCTGGGGGACTGGCCCCCAGTTGGCAGAGGGACATTTCCCTGGGATCTCCTTGCCCTCTGTCCCTGTTCCTCTGGCAGCAACGAGCAGAAGCTGAGAGGGTGAATCAGCAGCTGTGGAAGCAGCTCTCAGACTACAGCGTCCCCCCTGTGCTGAGTTACGTGCAGAAGAAGGCGGCTGTTACTGAACTCAAAAATAACCTCAAGGGCTGGGAGAGGAAGGTGGCAGTTGCCAAGGTGAGTGAGACCAGGCTGGGCGTGCAGGAGTGCAGATGTGTGCCAGCTGGGTGTTTTGTCATGGTGGAGCTGCATCTGTCTGCCCACCTGCAGCCACCCTGGGGACCGGAGTGCTCAGGAAGCCATGTGTGATTTCTTGCATCGTGGTTTCATGGCTCTTCCTGTTTATGGAGAAGCGATCGCTCCCTGCTCCAAGGACGGAGGCTGAACAGGGCAGCCAGCTTGCTGGCCTGTCTTTGCACAAGCAGATCCCTTTTCACCCAGTGGCTCCCCTTGACTGGGAGCCCCAGGCTCTGGCTTGTATGCTGTCTACACTGCAGTGCCCAGAGTCCTGCCAGCCTCTGGGAGCTGGAGAGCAACAAGGGCTCAAAGGGCTAAAGAAGAAAGCTGTAGTGCTCCCTGGGATAAAAGTGAGGCTATAAGCGTGTTTTCTTTGCCAGCCCTTCTGTGTCAGGGTATGTCCAACACCCCTGATGCCATGCAAGGGCTGTAGGTTTCTATACATTACTCTTGTGTGTGGTCTCCGCTCTGGCTGGAGACCTGTGGCATTCAAGGGAGAAACCAAAGCTGGTGTAGACCTGCAGGAGCTCTCCTCGGCACACCACAGCGAGCACTGACCTCAGTGGAAGCAGCAGGGTTGAAGGGGCAAGCAATACAGCAGCTCAGGCCAAGCTAGATTCCAATCTTGCCGCTTTCTCCACAACATATCATTGCTATCTGACTGTATTATAAGGGCTTCTTTCTCCTTTTGCAGATGTCCTTAAAAAGCTACCACAGAGCATGGAACCAGGTCAAGATGTCTGGCAATCAGCACTAGGCTTGTCTGATACTGCAAAGCAGGCAGTGGAAGCTGCAGGAGCCAGTCTGTGGGGAAGTTTGCTGTCAAGTGGGTAGATGTAGCACCCTGCATACTACAGTGAGATGAAACCAGTTTTGCAGGAAATGGTAAAGAAACCCATGGCTCTGTTGTGAAGTGATCTCTTTGGTCTGTCCCACCATATGTGCTGGCTCCTACCAGGCTCTGCTGCCTGGCTCTCTTGCAGGCCCTGCTCAGTCAGCCAGCTCTGCTCTGGGTGCTGCCCCCTCCCTCCATCACTACATCCCATATTCATAGGAACTGTCGTTTCTCTCTGGGCAAGCCCTACTGATCACTTAATGCAGGAGGATCCAGAGGGGATTCCCTGGGAGACATGAGATTTCAACACCTCTGGGCGTGCACTGACAACAGAAGACAGCAGAGCAGTGTGAGCATGTAGGGTAAGTCATTTCAACATGGCACGCATGAACCAAGCAGGCTTTCTGATCACAAAAGGATACTTCATTTACCTGAAGAAACAAATCAGCAAGAAGGGAGCAGCTGCCCCTCTCCCAAGCACCTGGGGCAAATGTAAGTGTCCCCTGGAGATGGGGAGCGTTTTCCCCACTGTAGCAGTTCTAGATCATCTGCAATCACCAGCCTCAGAGTTCAGGTCTTTCTGTCCCTTCTTGGGGCTGAAACCAACTTCCTGAAATATCCTCACTGCTGGTCTGGAAGCCTCTTCCCAGTCTTTGGGTGGAGCCTGCAGATCAGTTCATGCCCTGACTAGTGGGGGGAATGCGGGAGGTCCTGTCTTGGTGGTGGCCAAGATCCAGTTGCTGTAGGAGGACACTGGGGTATAACGGTCCATAGCATTACGTGCTGTCCTCACGGAAAATGCTTTTAAGGACCCATTTCTCAGTCACTCTAATCTGGAACATGATGGGGTTGCCAGCATCACTGGCAGACAAAAAAGGCTGGACTGTGTCTCAGCTGTGTCCCTCCTGACATTGTTGGTGGTGGCTATGGACTTCACCAGGCTGAGAGGAGGGCAGATCACATCAGTTCAGTCCTGTATCATCACTGGTAGCAAAGCACCACTGCTTCAGGGGTCTGGCTGCCTTTGGGACAATGATGTCCCTGTACCAAATGAAGTGACCAGCATGGCTTCCTGTGGCTGCCCATGCTCCCTTCAGCCAGCCCCACACCTGATGCTTTGGTACATACCACAAGAAACCCCTCTCAGTTTTGCCTCCTGAGCATCTTTGACACTGGCTACATCAAAGGCCATTGGAGGCCCCAACAGCAGAAGAGGTCCAAGGACCAGGAGGAGTGCTCTGCAAGGTCACCCTGCAGTTCATGCAGAGATGGATGTCACACATTCAGACAGTCTCCTGTGCCTGCTGTTTGCAAGCCACGTGGAAAGGATCTTTTCCTGTAAGGACTGGAGAAACCCAAGTGTTTTGGCTGTTCTCCCATCGTGGAGTTAGAGACAAGCAGAACGAGGAGGAGGCAGTTCAGCTAAATGTCTGCCTGGTCTGGGTTGACACTTTGTCTCACTTTGTCCAAAGGTGACACTGGCAGGTGACAGTGACACTGGCTGAGCTGTAGGTGTCTGGTACCTGTCTCACTGTAAGCACAACTTGACTTATTTCATGTTATCTGGAGCCACAGGAGTCAAAGACAACATGCATGAGACCAAGAGCTAGTGGAACCATGAGCAGCCCATGTCCTTGACACATGGGCTGTTGGCCAGCTAGCTTGGCAACACCGGTCCCTTCCTGCTTTGCAGGTCTTAGAGGAGGTCAGTCCTGCCAGAGAAGTATGACCCTCATGGCAGCTCCCAGGTAGCACAGGACCCTCCCCGATGGCAGCCGAGCCTCTGCCTTTGCCCACATGACCAGATACCTCCTTCTACTGCTGCTGGGAGACAGGCTCCTCTTGTGAGGAACCACAGCCTCCCAGCAGCCTGGCTGCGACCTCAGAACTAACAAGTTGTAAGGCACGTAGTTAACAAAGGCAGCCTGGCTCTGCACAGAGAGAAACCCTGAAGCCTCCCTCCAGCTCTGCCCACAGCAAGCTGAACACAGCACTTTGGTGAGCTTGCACAAAGCCTCCCTTGTGCAGGAAGGGATCCAGCCAAACGAGATCTCCTTGGCTGCATGTCTCCTGGGTGCTCCATCATTTATATTATTTGCTGGATTGTTCCCACTACCAAGGAAAATTTAACAAGTAAAAGCATCTGATAAAAATCTGTTGACCGCAGCGAAACACAAACTGTGCCAAACCAGTCTGTACAGCGTGACCTTTGCAGCCTTTGAGACATGTTCATTCAGTTTACCACCGAGAAAAACAAATGCTGTGCGATACCTGCAACAGTGCCAGTGCGATCAAAGTATGTGTTTTTAAAAGCGTAGTGAGATGTTTGGGAGCTGAGCTTCCTCCCCCAAGCCCCGTTCCCTGTTGTACAATGACATGTTTCTTAAGTCATCTCCTTGGCACTTTGTGCTTCTCCTTTTGCATTTCCAGATCACACTGCTCTTCCTGTTGCTGACCTTAGCACTAAGGTCTTGACTCCTGGTTTCTGGTGACAGCCCTTCTGGCTGGCTGCCCAGCAGGAACACCCCACCTTGTCTTTGCTGAGGGACTCTGTAAGGAAACAACTTTTGGCCACTGGCGCCTTCAAGTCTTACAGGATTACTCACAGGTAGTTCAAATATTGTCTTGGAGACAAATCTTCAAAGTGAGCAGAAGGTCAAGAACTGAAAAGAGTCAAGATCCTACGCAGTGGGGACGCAGCCACTCAGCATTGCTAAGTATTAATCAGTTTGTGAAGCTTGAGTGTTATTTTGCAGTGTGATTCCTCTCACTAGAACTTACATCAGTATTTAAAATCATTTGCTAGCTAACTGACAACCCCAAACCTTATTCCTTTGGTCTAGATGCTGGTCTCGGCACAGCTTAGGTTGGGATCTGTAGGCAACTAGAAAATCTTAGATGCTTCCCACAAAGCTATGAGTTTACATGCCCAAGAGGTCACAGCTATGACCAGGACGGCTGCTATGGTGACCTACCTCTCAGAAACACGCCGAGAGAAGAATGCAGCCAGCTGGGCCTGCCATTTGTAATAACAGGGAGCAGTAAGGGCTTGTAGATGTGTCTGTTTATATAGCACAGGAAAAATGGGAAGAAGCTTGATAAGTTGTTGCCAATGCACTGCTAGTTGTTAACATCGGGATTAGGCCCACAGAGGAAGATAACATGGTTTATATCCATCAGCCCAGACTAAAGGAGTTGCCCCAAATGCACACACAAATGAGCAGGGGGAGCAGCTTGCACAACAGCTCAGGTGAGCCACAGTTCTTAGGACCTCAGCATTGACTGATGGAACTTGAGAGAAGGCTGTTCTGAACGGCTGCCTGAAATGAAGTCTAAACCTTCACATGCTGCCCAGATCCGTATGCTTTGATACAGGATATGTTCTAACCCCTCCTTTGCATCTTTTCCTCTGCACACACCAGAAATTTATTAATACAGGAGGAGGAGAACTTAAAAAAATGGTCTTCAGTTTGGCTCTCTGTCCATAGAAAAGGCATGGAAAACAAGCAACTTGCTTCTGGTTTTCTTGAGTGCTGAGTACTTATTGGATGCCATGAAAATATCTGAGACCATTTATTTGGCTTCCAATAATTGACCTCAGGAGCCTGATTTTATGAACTCCTTTTTTAAGCTTAGCAAAATTTCTTATCACCACAAAACCGACACAAATGTCCTCCAGAAAATCCTTGTGACTTTGTAAGGGGTGAGTGGTCGTCAGTGTCCCAGATGCTGCCAGTCCTGCACTCTTCACTTAAAAGGCTTAGTATTTACACTGCTGCCTGTCCAGCATGGCTCTAACAGTAAAATAGCAGCAATCCTGACTTGTGTACCCACTTGCCAGCTGTCACCGGGTGGCAAGTGACTGAGTCCCTCTCGGGAAGGCTTTTGAGCTAAATCACATTATCATTCTTTTAACATTCTGAATCCACATGTGATGATGAACAGCCTCACAGAGGCAGTGATGGAAAGAAACATATTCTGGCTATTTATAGATGTAAATAAGATCCCATTTCCAGCTGAAATATTAAGCAGTGGTTTGGTATCTGCCTCTTTCCTAGACAGCTTCTGGAGATGCTCACAGCCTGAGCTTCTGGGACTTTGGGGTAAAGCAGCAGAGCTGGTGATGCAAGATGCATTCCCTGATGGACAACAGTAACCCACTGCAGTGGGACTCCCCTCTTGCAACCCTTAGAGAAGGGCCGAGATTTAGATTACTGGGCTACAGTGCTATTTCTGAAGAGCTTGTTCCCAGCAGTACAAGCTACACAGTTACAGAAAGTTTGATGCTTTAAATTAACAGTTATTTCATTTCTGTCAGCACCCTGCCATTCCTTTGAGACTATGCTAAAATGTAAAGCTAGCTCATTAATTGCTTCAAATGTCAAGGTTTCATTACAATGCCTCTGAGTTAAATTTCAAGCCAGCCAAACATTCGGAGCCATACAGCAGAAAGACAGACATAGCCACTGCAAGTTAATCCTTCAAAAAAGATGATGGTGATTAATGTTACTGATTTCCCAGCAGCAGTATTTCATCTTTCAAACACAAAGCATGTTAACTGGAGTGTGCAGAAACCAGTGTTGTACCTGTCTATCCATCCATAGGCTGGGGTATTCCACCTGGACCACAACTGCAGGAGTGAGTCTGCGCTCCTGCAAGGAGAGGAGGAGTAAAATGAGGCTTCATTACATAACTCCAGAGAAAACAACCACCCATCCTGCTGGATGGACATCCTTCCCCATGGGTGAGGTAAAGGTGCATTAAAAATCAAATTGCACCTGGGTGGGTTATCACAGCACAGCTGAAAATCTTGAGCATGCTGGATTTCCAGACATCCCTGAGGCCAGAAATGAAGGCAACACTTCCTGTCTGTTGCAAACCATGCCAATTTGAATGGCAGTGTTCCTACAGCAGTTCCACGTGTTTTTTTCAGATTTAGGCTTTAGAGACCATGACTTCAAGCATAAGATAACAGCTACAGTGTTGATGTGGTAAATCACCTTACTTAAAGCTGATTTTTGGCCCTTCTCTGCCATGAAGGTGTGTCGGGCTTAGTTAGGAAAACATGACTGAAGTCCTGGGTACCAACAGGAAGCCCCTAAAATCTGGCAGTTTTAGATTGCAGCAAAACCAGGTGCTGGAAAGTGTTAATGAGATTAGCTGCTAGCTGTAGGCATTTCCCAGGAGGACAAAAGGAAACAAGCCTCACAGCCTTAGGTGCCTGACCCTGATGCATGTTTTGTGCCACTGCTGTAGAGCCCAATGTTGAACATTAAATTACAGAGTCTGCAATTTAAATGGCATCAGTCCTGGTTTCTCTTTTAAGCTGTGGCAGTCTGAAGGAATCCAATGATTTATCAGTCAAAGTGACAAATACCCTATAGATAAGAGGTACCAGCACATGTTACCTTGACATTGCCTCTGCCAGAACATAAAAGTTTCATCTTCCTGACAATGCTTTCAGCGGTGAAAGAGGATGAAGCATCCAAACAAAGCATCTCCTGATTATACTATGGGGACTGTAATCCTGCAGTTCTCTTAGATGCTATACATGTATCAGAAACTTACATTAAATTTATATTGTCTCAATAATGAACAGTCAGGATTTAGACCAACATAACATGTTTTCATTTTGCAGTATTTACTAACTTCCTTAAAGCTCTAGCTCTGGAGGCATGTTTCAGTAGGGGGGCAAAAATAGTACTTTTTGAAAAATTAAAAATTGTTAAGAACTAGACATCAGAATAATATTACAAAATATCTACGACCTGCTGAAAAAAATATCTGTGTCTTCTAAGCCAGTTTCCTGATTTTTAGGGCCCAATTCATTATTGTCTAAAATACATTGTTGTCAAAGATGTAATTTGGCTCATAAAAAAGTTTGTTCTAGGGATAATGACAAATCCTGAGGTTAATGGATTCTGTAACCTCCCATGTTTCGGCTGTTTTTAAAAATCAGTCATTGGCAGCCAGCTGGAGAGCGCTTTATTAGTGAACATCCCCGGAGACCAGACACTCTTAACACTTGATATCATTTTGGCTTAGAGGATAAGGCAAGGACACAAAACTCCTCAATGCACCTTGGAAAATGAGAAAACAGCATTGACAGAGCCTAAAACATCCTGTGGAACATCCCAGTGACTAGTGCTGCCTCGGCACAGGGTCTGCCCTGTGCCACTGCCACCACGTCACAGTCTACTGCATGGGGACTTAAGTTTTATTTTTCATATAAAGTAATACTACTTTATATGAGCATTAAGAATCATCATTTCCTAACTAATATCAGCATTAAGTACTAACAAGTTTGAATGCATTTCACATTTTTTAGCAATGTTTGAAAGCAAAGGGTCACATTCTTGACTAATCTGACATCACTTGAGAGATCACAATCAACTTTATTAACATCACATCTTATATAAATACCCATACATATATAAAAATATGCATCAGGTCAAACCCCATTCCTTTAATGCATTGCAGATCCTGTTTCCCTTTTAGGTCAATGTGTGCTCCTGTTCTCTGTGGACACCCGAGTTATAACTTCTGTGCCATCAATATTTAACTTTTTAATATATTTTTTTCAACAGAATAATTAGTGATATATATGGTAAATATGTATATAAAGAATGTATAAATACATAATACCTATACATATAGATGCAAAGAGTGTTTACATGTATTAATGGTGTTTTACTGGTGAGAGCATAAAAGTATAACGAATTCTGCTACCCCTAAAGGAGGTAAAACTTTTCTTTTGAAAATTAAATAAACATTTCAAAATCAAACAACAAGGGTAACCAAAATTAATTTTTGAGAAAGTGTTGTCTCTTGGGTTTCTTTTTTTTTTTTTTTTTTAAACTTTCCATCAGAAGTGTTTTTTCCTAATGTGAAGAAACAGGCTTCTGGATGACTTCTGTCCTAGTCAAGGAATCAATTGTTGGACTTGGACTGACACTCATTTTTGTTTAGCTGCTGACTCCCTGTCATGTTAGCAATATGAAGATGTCTAGCTTTTCTTAGCCAATTGCCCTGGGAAACGAGCTGACATTATAAAAAATCCACCAAAGGCTAAAAACGTAAACTTCATTTAGTCTTCTGGCACATTTTTCACAGATCTACCTCCTTGTAAGGGGATACTAATGGAAACATGAAACAGACACTAAAATATTAGGTGCAGGATTATACATTCAGCTAAAACAGGAAAGGATTTGAATTTTTTTGATCTTGTCCATACCTTACTTGCAAAAATCAAGCGCCTATTTCTGAAGAAACAGCAATAAAAGCAGAAGTTAATTCCTATTCTTAATGTGCACAACGTGTATCAGCTGAAGCTGTTTACACCACAATAGGTATGAAGTCATTGTCACCTTGCCAGTGACGTTTACTGTCTTCTCCGTGACAATGTAAAGGACGATACTAAACGTGAGATACACAATGTGTACGGCTTTTTTTTTTTCTCTGTAACTTTTACCTTACTTTTGCCAAAGGTATTACTCACTGAATCTGCCCTCTTAAATTCTAAGACAGCATTCAGCCATGCTAGAGATCTGTCAAACTAGACCTGTACCAGGTAATCAGTGTTCTGGTTTGAAAACTGATTTATGGTTCTTAACAAACCTAAATCACGTCACCTAGCAGTTTTATTCCAAACAAAGCAGCAGCGCACTCTTTTTGCAAGAAATCAAAGACACCTGACCCCCTGCCTGGTTAAAGCTGCCACTTTCCAAATGGCAGCAACGCTGCAAGGCCATCGAGGCAGGAGCAAATGTACCAATAAAAAAAAAAAAAAATAATTAGCCAGATGAAATGATTTGCCACTTATACGAAAAACATGGAATAAAACCCGCCTTTCCCTCTTGGTTCAATTCCACTCCTTCAGCACTGTTTGAATACAGTCTAATACAACGTGCCCTTTCCAGAGTGTCGCGGGTTGGCCTCAGGTGGCAACGAGGAACCGCGTGGCAGCCGCGCTGTCTCGAGCCCCTCCGCAGCCGTGAGGGGAGAATCGGAAGAAAAAGGCAAAACTCGTGGGTTGAGACAAAGGCACTTTAACAGAACAACAAAGGGAACAAGAAAAGAAGAACAATAACACTGAGAGAGGAATCTACAACCACGATTTACGATACCACCGCTTACCGACCGGACCCGGCCCGCCAGTCTGCTCTCCCGATGATGATCAATTCCTGTCCCCCTCCCCTTCCCGGCCAGCTCCGGCTACCCCCTGGGCATGGCTCACAAGGGATGAGATACCTGTGCCCCTGCTACATCCTGGGCAAAATTAACCCTATCCCCGCTGGACTTAAGACACAGCAACTGTTCTTATATAGACATGTACCTTGTCTTGAATTAAAGTATCCATTTGCAGGCTAAGCACCATGAGAAGCTTTTAAATATGACATGAATATAAAAGATGACAAATAAAACCAGTTCAAATATAAACAAGTTCATAGACCAATAGAGGGCAAGGTGCTAAAAGTAAATTGCAAAGCTATATGTATCTATGGTGTATAATGAGATAATTTTGGAACTGAGAGCATGAGAAACAGAGAGCCCTTAAGGGAAGAAGGCTAAGACAGATTTGCTCTCTGCTTGTGGGCCTCAGCCCCCTTGTCCAGGCATGAATGAGGGGGAATGCCCTGTGGTGATGGCAAATGTGTGTGAAATTTCATATTCTCAGTAGACAAGGCATCATTAAGTCAACTGGATAACGACAAACACACCTACCCACGACCTTTAGTACAGAAATGCTAGTACATTAAACACAGCATCACCTTCAATAAGTATTATCAACACCAATCTTGCCTGTGTACAAAAGTTGTAACACTTTAATTATCAAGAACTATACCAATATTACTCTCCTAGCATGAAGAGTGGTACACAGGACTAAAGATACTACTTGTAGACTGGTATTGATAGTACGAGCAGAGGTATTTCAAAAATAGTATAAAAGTATTTTATAAATGGTTTCACAGGAAAAGCAAATAGAGGTATTGGATCTTTGGGATATAAAATGAGGCTTTCAGGTAATTCCCCTGACACATCTCTGGATTGGGCAGGAATTGCATGGGTGATTTTTTTGAACCTTCTTTTGAGAGACTGCCTGTGAGAAACACCAGCTCACTAACAGAACGTGAAAAGAGGACAAAGTCTTTGAAGCAAAGATACAAGAAGATATTAAAAGTTTATTAAAAGTGTACAGGTCAGCTGAGCCCTACCCCCCCACCCCGCAAAGAGGAGACAAACCCTGCTCTAGGCTCTTAGAGTAGTTCTAGCTTTTGCCAATTGGTGCATGGAATTCGTGAACGTCTGGCAGGCTTCAGCCATGAGTGGGGATGGCAGGTTGTTGTTTGCACCTCACTGTGTTGATACACTCCTCAGAATACACAGAAGGGTTTTGCAATTTTCTGCTTCTAGGCCAAACAGGGGAAGATCTTGGCACTGGCAAAAAAGAAAAAAAAAAAAGGGGGAGGGCACGCATGACAAAAGGGCACTTTTAATACAAGGCACATGTTCTAGGGCACAAGAGGGTAATGCCATGACAAACTACCAGTATGGAAAACAACTTTACCAGTCATCCTAAGACCCTGTGATATCCTGGCACAGATTTAAAAAAAAATAAATGTGTAAGATGTAATTAAAAGGCTAAATTCTGCAGAACTGCAAGGAAGCAAACAAGGAGAGATATTGTAAACTTGTCACAATTAGAAGTGATAAACACCACCTATTTCATCACAAACATGGGAGCAGGAAAATCCTTCATAAAAGAAGAAAATGCCAATAAAGTCAAACTGCAACACTGGGAAGTGTGTTGCCCTTTGAGGGGCTGGTCAGGATCCTCTGCTGCATGTCTCAGGCAAAGTAAAGGAAGGAACTAAACTAGAGCTAAGGAAAAAGCTAGTTAAATTGCAGGCAGAAAATATCTGCCAGACACTCACTGTAAGACTGAGAATTTAAGAAAACAAGAAATGCTAAAAGCTGCTCCTCACAGCCCTCAGAAAACAAACCATTAGATACCTTTCTTACCATAACCTCCTCTGGAGCATGCTGAAGTGTTGTGTTGGGGCAAGGCAAATAACTAAATACACCAGGGAGCAATGCCAGGATGCAGTGTTAACGTAAATATGCACTTCGGCGGATGCTGTAAGAGAAAACACTGATGTCAAACAAGGTGTTCACACTTTTGCCTGACATCGTAATTGACTGTGCTCTCAGAAAACCTGTTGATGGATACAGCACCTGGCTCAATTTTCATACAATGGAAGGTCTGGATTTTGTTGGCATTATGATTCACTTGACACGCACAGCTTGAAGAGCAGGCAGCAGCAAAGGAAATCAGATGGAACCTAGTTGTGAAAACATACATATAATGAGAATCTCAGCTCCTTTGAATCCCATCTGCACATTAGGGCACACAAATGCAAGTCAATTCTCATGTCTTGACAGCAGTGTACAAGATAGTGGGGTAGAAACAAGGTAGTGGGGTAAATAAGCCAATGGTGGCAGCTGCTTCCCCAAGATTAACAAGACTCGTTCATTGAAGTTCTACAGCTCTCAAAGGCAAACTGCAAACCTTCAGTGCCCGTGATTTCTGTTGTCACATATGGGTATAAAAGCTGGAATTACCTTAGGAGTCCGGACAATTGTGCAAGGGCCACCTACAAATTAGTCCTGCCGTTGTGATGGGGGTAGCAGGTGACAGAGGCTCACCCAGCCTCATGCCACAGAAGAAGTCAGTGTCTGGCAGCCCCACAGAGCCTGAATGCCATCCTGTGTGCCTTCAAAGCTAGGCCCTAAGCAGAATTCTAGCTATTAACACTATTTCACAAACACCATGGAATTTAACAATTTGAAGGGTGTGCAAGAAGCACTGTGCAACAAGCAGAGATGGCAGAGCTTTGCTTATTCCCTATACAAGCTGGATAGAACAGAAAAAGGTTCAGATCCGGAAAAGAGCAGTGAATGAATCACAAGAGATAAATCCCACTACAATCAATATGAATGTTGCCACCCATTCATTTAAGCAGGAAGTTTGGAGATTAAATTGGTTGTTGAGTCTGGGCCCAAATCCACTTAAAATAATAGAAATGATTGGGAGGGCAATCAACCGGCATAAAGGTCATTAGTGTTTAGAGGTGCGAAGCAGAAGATCCCTTACTCCTCCCAAGCAGCAGCTTTGTTCATAAATTACCATGTAATGGTTGGAGACCCACAGAGAATGATGCCAGCAGTTGGGGAACTCCTGAGAGACTTTATGCAGGGAAAATGACATGACTGGAGGGGGCAGACTAAAAATAGGGAAGAAAGTATGGGATGTTTCTTCCTGCACAAGTGTTTGGAGAAGGGACATGTCTGCTAAATAGTGCTGGAGTTTTATCTTCCGCTCTAAGAAATGCTGTTTCTTCTTCTCAGCCCAGACTCTGTGTGTTCTTCTCTTCCTGGCCATGTCACAAGTCACTTGCATAAAGCTGGCTGTGAATGTACAGGAATGTTCTCCAACCAGTATAGCCCACTTCTGCCCAGCTCATTCCTTAGGGTTATCATGATGCATACAATACAGATGTATCACATAGTGCATTTTGATCCCCAAACCACCAAAGAGTTACACTTCCAGGAGACAGTAGTCCAAAAAGAAGCCAGGGAAGAGCTGGAAATTAAATACTTTCCAGCTAGGGACTTAAGTTCCAGGGCAGATTTTAAGCAATACTGAAAAATGCTCTTCTCCAAAAAAGCCTTTGTACTGCGAAGTACTGATACCTCTTCAAGCCCTTTTGATTCACTGCCCCCATCTCAAAACTGATGAAACACCCTACTCAAAGTGCAGAGACTCCCTGAAATCCACCAGTTTTGAAACTGGTATTTTGTATGAAGTCATTTCGGTAATGCTGCCATAAAGGGTAATGAATGGCATCTGGCAGTATTGAGAAGGAACAGAACTAACATGCTTCATTCCCTGACCTCCTTTGTTTTATGTTGCAATTCGTACTCTCTAAGAAACATACATCAAACTAGGTGTTCAACAGAAAGAATGTAGATTGGCCTTACTGCTTATTTCAACGTGTATTCTGTAAGCAAGGTAGACTCAATTTCCTGCAGAAATAAATAAAACAGCCTTGAATGATACCTCTGGCAATGATATGAAGTAGAATATGCTTAAAGATAATAAACTGGCATTAGTTGCTTGCATTTATAAGCTTCATCGATTCATGCATCTTTGGTAAAATCCATTGAAAAAAAAAAAAGAAGAATTAAGGTACATGCAGTTTTGATTGGAAGGCCCTACAAAGTGACTCATTATTTTGTGACCTCTATGATAAGAAAACACAGTTTCAGCCTCTGCTGCGTATGAGCCCGTGCAGTCTAATGAGACGCTGGCAAATAGCCAGCAGATGACCTATGGGCAGCTCTTCACACCACGAATGGCTGGAAAGCCTTCACCACTGAAACCCACCCTGTGTAAGTGGGACAGGCCAACGGCAGCAGGACAAAGTCTTCCATCCTTCTCTACCAAGGACAGAAAGGCACAACTACGTTCCGTTGGGATGTATTAACAGAGAAGAGCATCCACACACCCCCTCTTGTGTGAAAAAGGCTGCCAGCTGAAGCAAATAGCTTCAGGGATAGCAATTTTACATGCTTTTTTACAGTGAGGGCTTTATGAGAACTATATCATACTTATACTGGCATGAAAAATATACTTTATACCCTGCAATTGAATTACCAGATCTTTCAAGAGTCCCTTTAAGGGTTAATCCACGATGATGAAATAGTAACTTCCATTCAAATATCTTAAAAAAGGGGGAAAGATTTGGAAATGACTGAGTGAAATCCCCACAATCAGAAAATACCATGGTGTGACATCTGAAATTTTATTTCACAGCATAACTGCATCACCATTGGTGATTGCTGCAATTTTAGCAGAGTGCACATGCAGTCTGTAGGACATTTGTTTACTACTCCAGGACCCCGCAGAGTTAAGAAAATTGTTCTGTAACATCAGAAATAGCTTCCCGTTTTTTGTCAAACATCATGAGAAATATGCCTGTGTGATAAGGCAATGTTTGGCACACAGTTGTAACATGAGCATCCAAGGGGTAACGTCAACCTTGGTGTGAATCTCCTGGCTCAATACAAGAAGTGTTACTATCCAAGGAGAGTCTCAGAAGCTGGCAGGTTTAAGTCCAGTGTAATTTTCTAACCACTTCCTGGAGCCTTTTAATGATATAGCTATGTCTGCAGTGTGAATTTCTTGGGAAATTCAAGTGGTAACAAAAAAATGGGGGCTAGCAGAAAGTACTACAAGTCTGGGAGGAAAGAAGGGAAATACCCCATCATTTTCTTATGTAAAGTCTAATGAAAACACAGTCTGCTCTAACATTCAAATCCCAGCTTGTTCTGTGAATTCCTGGAAGCAGTACCAGTGCATACCTTGTCATCGTCTCACTGACTGTGCTGGGAAATAGATGGGAGTCACTGTGCTGTTGAAATTTGTGTAGATATACCAATCTTAGGCGGAGCCTCACACATTATGAAAACAAATCCCAGCCCATGGGGCATGTACATCCTCTGTGACTGCACAGAACCATGACTAGCACACCATTGAATCCCCACCATAAGCTGACCTCAAGTATAAAGAAGAGCAGGGACTTTATGACTAAACTTAAAGACGTTCAGAACTAATAGTGTGCTAGTAAACAGAATGATGCCAAGTGCAGAACTGCAACACTGATGGGCTGCCACTAAATGACAGGGAAACAGAAAATAGTATCTATGGTATCAACAGAGGATGATTGCTGGCTTGTTGAAGTCAATGAGAATGTTCTTTTTAGTAAAGGTTTAGGCAGTGAAGAATTCATTTTCTATTTTTTGCATATTCTAGGTGCCCCTGTACTCATCACATTTATAACATTGATCTAAGGACAAGGCTGAAGCAGCCTCATAAGCCCAAATTGCATTGCCTGGAAGGTAAAAATTAACTGCATTTGTAAATTGGACTGCCTGACTGCTGCCTTGTCACAATTAGTTCAAAATGTTTTGCAACGTAAATGTACACTGCCCTAAAGTCTCGTGCTAAAAAGCTGATATGGTGTTTGTTTCATGGAATTTAGCAGAAACATAGCTCAAGTCTCATAAATGAGAGGGGAACTGGGAATTTATCAGAGAACTACTAAGGCAAACACATCCTTTTAGCAGGGTCTAATCTCTGCACCGGTAGATCAAAGAGTGCTCTGGCACAGCCATACCATTTGCAGGCACTATTACTAGTCCTCTCCAAAACAGGCTGCCTTGCTTCTTGACTTGCATGACTGAGACATGCATCACATGTGAAAGCCATGATTAAAAGCCTGGGGATTTTTAATAAATGGATATCTAATGTTAGACTACTGTTTCAGAACGTCAAATACACTCCACAACACCCAAGGATTCCAAATGAAAGGATTCTTCAAAGATATTTTATCAGTCACCAAAAAGAGATGATACAAAAACATACTTGAAAATGTTTCCATGTGCCCTGAAATACTCACTATCCACCAACACTTGGGGTTTTACAAAAATGTTTTCCATTTGAAAATACTTTTCTAAGCCTCCATTGCCTAGTGGAAGTCACATACACACAAAAAAGACCCGACAGGAGTTAACAGCACTACTTCATATATCTTTAGTGCTGTTGTCATGGTTTAGCTGAATTGGCCTACGACGGTGACAGATGCACTTTCCCAGCTTCTCACTCCAGAAGAAAAAGAAGGTGAGATAAATAGATTTATGAGTTTAGAAGGAACTAAACTACCTTAATAAAATACTAGTATAAAATTAAAAGGAAATAATGAAATAGATATATACAAAACCATATCAAGCTCTCAGGATGATGTCACCTGCAGGCACCGTGGAAGTCTCAGGCTGGACACAGCGACAGATGGGAACTGGATTCCAGCTCTGGAGTCAGGAACACACGGATTGGGATCAAAGGCAGACGAACAGACCAAATCAAAGGGACAGGGTCTTCTTTGGACATCAGCCATTGAAGAAAGAGGGCTGACCATTTCATCCCTCAGCTTATATACTGGCAGATGGGATGGAATACCTGTTAGTCGTTTTTGGGTCATTTCTCCTGTCTGCTCCTCCCCACAGGTGGGACCCCTCCACACTTTTCTGGTTCAGACCCTCCAACGGGGCAGATGATGAAAGTGGTTGACCTTGGTTGTTATAGCAGTAGGTATAAGCAAGAGTCTCTCTGCATACTGTTCCTTAGCATGAAGTTGTACAAATATTAGTCTTATCACTTTAAAAGCGAACAGTTTTCTGCAAAATATATTGTTCATTTCAGAAAGTGAGAAGAGACCTAGCTAAGATGTAAAATTACTGTACAGAAAGTTGGTTCTATTTTACCTTAAACCAGGACAGCTGTCCAATATAAAACATCGAGCTTGAAGACAGCAATGTTAAATCACTCCTAAAACCAGTAATTTCCAAGAAAGGTTTGATTTGAAAGAATAATGCCACACCTAGGAAATAAATAGTTATTCCTTCAGTGGAAGCAGAATCTGCCCACTTACTAGCCTTTCTCAGCAACTTGATGTAGCATTTGTTATAAAAATCCTGCTCTGCTGACAGAGAAGAGGTAACTGCTGTACCAGGATGAACAGTAAAAGTTACATTTTACTTTCAGGTTCACTGGGTATGTGATCTGTTCTGACTGTCCTCTTTCATTCTTCCTGGAGCAGTGGCTGGAATGTTCTGCTGCGAACAAAAAGCATAAAAGGGATTATAGGGATCAGGTGAATCTGAGGCCACAAACACTGCTATGTAATGGTTTGGAACAACTGATACTGCACCAGTCAACTTCTCGTGAAGTCAAGGTGATGGTATCAGCATATTTTATCCCCTTCCACTTTTGCTTTGATCCCTGTCAAACTGGGTCAGGGATCCCTTTTCTCTGTTTTCTGGGATTCAGTGGGCCCTTCCACCATCCTGGGCTCTGAGCAGCCCCAGTCTCTAACTGGTGTACCTTCTTAACCCACCTGGAACGTAGGACAACGCTACTGTCCCTTTCTTAAAAATGCAGCAGAGAGGAACAGCCAGATTGTTCCACAAATTCTTAGTCGTGTTTGTGTTTTGACATTTGACTACAGGCTCCTCCTCAGCATCACTTCTTCCTGTCTCTAAGGTTTCAGCTGTGAGTTAGGCACTTTGGCTTCTGGCATAAATGACCTATTCAGTGCCACATGCAGACAGCATGGGAAGCCTGGATCTGACACTGTCAATTCTTGGGCTAATTTAAAAGGAGATCCTGTCATGAATAATTTCACCTTTGAGATTATATGCCTCACAAAACACTAGTAGTATAACTAGAAAGCAGGATTTTCTTGCAAGATCATGTACTTCATTTAAAAACTTTCATATGTTCTAAGAAGAGAAGAGAGAGGTTAAAAAGCAGAATAAGACTTTGACTAAAAAGAAGTATGCAGTGTGGCATTCAAAAAAAGCTCAGCATCATCAAACTTATCAACACTGCTTTCAAATTTGTCAAAGGCAGAGAGGAACTGAAATAATTTTAGTTATTTCCATTAAGGCTACACCTTCACAGTAAAAGAAGGCACGTTTTAACACTGAATTAGTTATCCAGCTTGAATCAGGCACATTGTGCAGTCACTTTACCCAGCCTTTACTTATATGATCCCATGTCTGTCTGCCATGCAGCCTTAACTCCATGCAGTCCACATGGCAGAGATGCTGAGGAATTTCCTCTAACTCACTAGATTCAACAGTCCTATTAGTTCCAAGTCAAGAGCACAGAATGAATCAAAGTGCCTTTTTCAAGCAGAAGAGCTCTGCTGGAAAGAACAGTGGGAATAAATACTCCTCAGGATAAAATTGAACCTGAAGACCGGGCAGGAATATTACTAAATTAATAAGAAAAGCAAACAGAGAGGTTTGGGGGAGAGAGGGGAAGGAATTTATGCATTGACTTGCCCCATCATTGTGGGGTTTGTCCATCTGTAGGCACTTGGACCACAGTCTTCTTCCCCTCAAAGTCAATCATAAAACCTCCCTTTGATGCACTGACACAAGGTCTGGCCCTGCATTACAATTTATGCCTTGAAACATTAGTTAATCCTTCCAGTCTTGGTGGGGCAAGAGATGTCTACATGCCCCAAAGGTTCTCTCTACCAATAGGGAAAATCTCTTGAAAAAGATAGAACTGACTTTCTCTGAGTCACAAACTACATCCTTGGCAGAACTGTGAGGTGTTCAGAAAACTAGGGTGCAGAAATCCCAGTTCTGAGCTCATAACAATGCATAAACAAATCATAATTTTTAATGTCTGCTGCCAGTCATGCTGATGGAAGGGTTCTGAGATTTGCTGACTCTTGTGTCCTGGCAGTTCCTCTGACAGATTTGGTACTCCACTCCATGTGCCATCAATTCACCTGGTAGTAGAACAGGTTTAGAGATGAGATACATGAGATACAATGATGAGATACGCAAACAAGATCAGCAGGCCTCCAGCTAAGAGAAAGGAGAGAAAAAAGTTTAAAGTGAAGCAGGAGCTAACACACCAAGTTACCTACGCTTCCCAAGTGTAGACAGTGCAAGAAACTCCTCTATGTTTGCTAATCAGAGAACAGATATCTCTATTTATGCAGCCTGCCAGATGCATCCAAAACAGACATCTACAAATTACTCTCTTGTCTAAAATGAGATGCAATGACACTTCGTTGTGCGGGTATAATTTTATTTTATACATACTTGGAACTCAGCCCAGTTGCATGTCAACGTAGATACAGTGTCTGCTGGTCCTCCTAGTGCTGAAAGGATGGGAGCAGTCAGCCTCATTCCAGTCTGAATTCGCTCAGGAGTGAGATACAGGGATCTTAATGAGGAACACACTCTGCACTCGGAAGGACAACTGGGACATGTTGTCAGCTAGGACATCAGTAACACTACCAAAAAGCAATCATTTGGCAACACATGAGCCCATAGGTGCCAGAAGAGAGATCATCTGCCCCTGTATTTAGAGTAGGAAGTAACTGCAGTAGGGTTTCCTTGTATTTTTTAATAGCAGACAGTATAGATTGACTGCCATAGAGCATAGCAGCAAATCCCCTTTCATGCTACTATCTTTCTCGCTTCCCAGATATCACTGTACAGTTTAGACAGTGCCATTAAATCTTTGCTTGCACACAACAAGCCCTACGCAGCAGCCCATATAAAAAGAGGGACATGCTGAGTGTCTTCATTTAGTGTAATTTCTTTCACTTGACTGAATGTCAGTCACATGCCTGTCAGTCTCATCCCTCTGTTGTGTGGACACACAAAGAAACTGCAAAGAAACTTCTTAGTCTATTCTTAAGTAGCCCACCCTAGACATAGAAACACAGAGGGCATTAATAGTGCAGACGATAGGAAAACCAATCCCATTTGCTGCAACTTTCTGAAGTTTCCAGTGATTTAAGAGTTGTTTCAGCAGATGGAGCCATTGCAGTATACACCATAAATTGAGAACTAGGCCAGTTCAGTGTGTTCAAAGGAAAAAAATGCTTCTGCCTGCTATGAGGATATTTTCAAAAGAATCCTTGGCTGTATTGTGTCATCCAGGCAACTACATGGTCTTTTAGCAAAAGGATTGTCTTGCCCTGAATCTCTTAGGACTGATCTTTAGATCTACAGGATCATTAGTAATTATACATTAGTATCACAATCTAAGCTTATAGTTTTAACATGCATTTGTAAACTGACAGGTTCCCACATAATGCCCACTCAGTAATTCCAGTACATACAAACAAGCCTTTTCCATGACTATCAGCCAGTTCCCCTTGTTGGTGCCAAAATCCATTCTTTTAAAGGTCAGAACATCAATACCAGGGAAATAGCATATAGCTGCAATTGCTGAATTGCTATGTTGCAGGATACCCCTAGCTGACGGAGTGAGGATTTCAGAATATTTACAAAGAGACATATTAAGGAAAGTAATACAAATAAGAATACAATAGTTCACATTTCCAAAAATACATTAATTTTTGAGTATGACTCTTTAAAGATTCTAGGAAGACAACTGTGATCATAAAATCAGGCATACAAGAGTCAGCAATTCACAGCACAATTAGAATTTGAGATAAATGGATTAATAATCTCCTCCTCGAGCATCTAATTAAGAAGAAGCCGCATTCATCAAAGACTTCTGTTCACATTATACATTACTGAAGGGAAATCGAGATTTAATATCTCCTTCGTGTGCAGACTTACTTCCATTTTCCCTGATGGAGGCTACACACATAACAAGAGGCAGAGATTATTACACTTAATATAGAAAGACAGAAGGCCTTCAAGAATTGATCCCTAATGCTTTGCATACTTCATAAGACCTGTTTATAAGCTACACAAGTCCACCCCATATACTTTTAAATGTTTTGTAATTTTGAGCGTTAAAGATAGTACAGTAGCTCTTCTACAGTGCTTCTTCACATCAGTTCTGGGACATGTTGTCATTGTACTGCTGGGCTGACAGTAAATTAGGGTAACACTTCTAGCCCCGAACAAATCTGTCTCCTGGAGTTATGGCTTTCACTCTACAGACCACAATAACAGGAAATGTTACACTGAAAGCAAGCTGAGGCTGCAACACCAAGGGCTTTGTGGGCTTTCAGCACCACAAACCTATGAAGGACACAAATGGTATGTTACTACATTATCCAGGGACAGCTTGGCCTTATGAGTAACGTGCCGTAAATCAAGGGGAATTTGTTGAAGTTGAGAGCTCACAGAAGGGTTGGACAGAGACCAAAGTCAGGCATGCAAGAAATTCCTGCCATGCATATCTACTAAAGGCTGGAGGTCTGGCTTCTAATGTATCATTCAGTCTCAGGCTCCAAATCAAAGCCTTCTCATTGCACTAATTCCTTCGGTAGTTTTGGACTGAAGCAGCTATTGAAATTAAGGCCACAAACCCCTTCTCTTTGGGGAATAAATCTAAATTTAGACCCTAATCTTCAAATGAATGTATGAAGCTGATCCACCTCACTGCATTACTAATGTTCTTTACAAATATATGATGTCATAAAGGCATTTTGTTTCCCTCGGTGTATATGTGGCAAAGAGGCAGATTAAAAGGATAGATTCTGCTACAGATACCCATCATTATACACAGCAAGCGCTATTACGAAGGAATCAGTTCACACGTCTTTTATTTAAATGTCTTTGTATAAAAACTGCAGGAAGCCCAAGCAAAAGAAAAGCTGAAAAGAAGGAAATAATAAAACATCAGGAAATAACTACTATACACTGATGTGAAGACCTTGTTGGTATCTATGCTCAGAGGCTGGGCCAGGCTGAACTTGCTGGCAGCAACAGCAAACTGAAAATTCTTTGGGGTTCTTCAACCCTCAACAACCCCACAACTGAAGGGTCTTCTGAGAGACCAGGCAAGGTAGACAACTGTTTAACTTTGTCCATCTCCAAGGCAGCTATGCCAAAATCCCACTGGTACCCTGTACCCTTTTGGGTCCTTAATACCCTCTCCTGAGGGTATCCTATATCAAGGATGCATGGAGCATTTGGGCCAGTCACAATGGGATGCTTTTGCCACTCATTCCCAGTTAGACTCACTTCAGCTTCCAGTACAGTCGATTCTTGGGATACCCCTGTCATTCCAGAAATACTAAAGGGTTCTGCGCCTCTATAACTTGATGGTATTAGGGTACACTGAGCACCTGTATCCACTAGTGCATTATACTCCCATGGATCTGGTGTGCCAGGCCATTGAATCCACACAGTCCAATACACCCGATTTCCCTTTCCCCCACCTGGCTGGAGGCAGGGCCCCTCTAATCCTGGTCATAGTATCCGTTACTCACTTCTTGCAGAAAAGACTTAGAAGTTCCCTCAAGAGGATCAGAAGCAAGATCAGGCCTTCTGCTCTGTCTGTGGAACTGCCCACTGGAAACTGAGGCGGCACTCTTCCTGGAGGGATCCCCTTTCATGGTTGTTCTGCCTTGCAACTCCTGTACCCATTCCCGTAGGATTAAAGTAGGCTGTCCATCCCACTTCCTCATGTCCCCTCCATGGTCATGCAGGTAGAACCACAGGGTGCCTCGTGGTATGTATCCTCTGTATTCTCTGTCTTGGGTGGGGAAAGGTCTGCTCCTAATAGCTGAGACATGGCCTGTACAGGTGGGGAGTAGGACATATTTTCTTCTAGTTGCTGGAGCTTCCAGGACAGTTTCTCCACAGCTGAGACAAGAGGGGAAGAGAGATTTTCTTCATATAGTTGGAGTCGGGCAGCCACCTCATCCACCGTTGGTCCCTCTTCACCTTTCCATTCCATCGCTGCCAATGAGTTGGCATATGACGATGGTGCGCTTTGTATAAACTTTTGCCACATGGCCCTTGAACACTGGATCTCATCAGGATCTGTGGGTAACTGTGCATCGTCCAGGTCATAATAAATCAACTCCCACACAGCTAATTCCTTCAGCTACTGCATACCTCTTTACATGGTGGTCCACTTGCTCACATGACATTCAACATCTTCACTGAAGGGGTACCTTTCCCTCACACCTAACAGGAGTTGTTTCCAGAGGCTGAGGGTTTGTGTCTTTTTCCCAATCACCTTATCAATGCCCCCTTCTCTAGACAGAGATCCCAGCTGCCTGGCTTCCCTACCCTCTAATTCCAGCTACTGGCCCCATTATCCCAGCATCGGAGCAGCCAGGTGACAATGTTCTCACTTGGAAGTTGGCTGAAATCTTTTTGCAAATCCCACAGCTCACTCAGGGACAGGAATTGGGTGACTACCTCTGGTTCCACCTCTTTCTCCTGTTCTCGTGATGACCGTGGTTCAGTGTCATCCCTTGCTAAGCAAACTGATTTCTTGGTGTATTTCTTCTTCTGGATAGGAGCAACTGATACAGGCATGGGTTGGATTTCGGGTTCAACTGCAGTGCCTGCCACTGGGGTCAGAGTAGCTGCAGTGTCTGTCACAGGGGTTGAGGTAGCTGCAGTGTCTGCTGCTGTGTCCACCACTGGGTTTGGACTAGCTGCAGCATCTGCTGCAGTGTCCAACCCTGGGGTTGGAATAGCCACAGCGCCTGCCACAGAAGTGGCAGTAGCCACACTGCCGGTCAGCCTGGTTTCCCTCTCTTGCTCCTGAGGATGCTGCAAAGTATTGAGCAGTGTCTGGTAGATACTGGCCAGGGCCCAGCACAGTGCAGTGAGTTGTGCCTCTCTGGAACAACCACCACACTTTCCTTTCAAATATTCTATCACTTTATCAGGGTTCTGTACTTGTTCAGGGGTGAAGTCCCAAGCCACTGGAGGTGAAAAGGTCTCTAGGTACCTGCCCATGTTCTCCCACATCCCATGCCACCCAGGACTATTCAGCCTTGGGGCAGATCTCTGGGTGGTATCTTACAGAGTTGTTTGACAAAGCAAGAAAACCACTCTAGTTACAGCATCCCAAGGTTATTCAAAATTCTCAAAAGCTGGAACACCTGGCCCAAAGGAGGAAAAGGAGGTAAGGTAACTGGGGAAAACGTATCCCTCTGTTTCCCCCATAGGCTGGGTGTGATTTTTAATAAATTCCGAGAGATGCTGCCCAAGGTATGGAAAGGACAACAATACTACATAAACACCCCCCAATAACTTTCTGACCAGTGATGCCAACAAATCATACACTGATATTACACAGGACAGCAAAATTATAAACTTGATGCCTCTCCCAGAGATGGTAAACAACACTGCGGGGAATACATAAACCATATAGGAATTTACACAGCAGAGACACAAGAACAAAGCAAGCAACATGGTGACCGGCGACAATTCCACTCACACGATAAAAGCACAGAGCAAGTTTGCTTAACAAGCCCTGGTCGGATTTTGCTGTTATCTCAACCCTCCGAAGTGCCCCACGTTGGGCGCCAAAAAGGACTGTCATGGTTTAGCCTCAGACGGCAACAAAGAACCCCGTGGCAGCTGCTCTCTCTCGAGCCCCTCCAGGGCTGGAAGGGCAAAATCGGAAGAAAAAGGTGAAACTCGAGGGTTGGGACAAAGGCAGTTTAACAGAACAACAAAGCAGTAACAGTAACATGGATAAAGAAGTATAAAAAACAGAATTACAATACTGACTGCTCACCAGCTGCACCCTGGACTGTCCTGGACCTTTCCACGCCACCACTGGCTTCCTGACCCCCCTGACTTCCCTGCCAGCTCCCAGCTACCCCCCGGGCATGGCTCACATGGGATGGAATACCTGTGCCCCTGTTAGAGCCAGGGGACAATTAACCCTGTCCCACCTGGAACCAGGACAGGGTCTCAGTACACATAACCATTGCCTGAGAAGAAAAACACCATGACTACGAATGTACCCTCTTCCACCTCCTTTCCCTGAGCTTTTATTGATGAGTACAATTATCATATGGTATGGCATATCCCTTTGGCCAGCTGTTCCAGCTATGTCCCTTCCCCATCTCTTGCCATACCCTAGCCTACTCACTGGAGGAGGGAGCAGAGAAAGCCCTGATGCTGTGCAAACACTGTTAAGCAATAGTCAAAACACTGGTGTATTAGCAACACTGCTTTCACCACAAATGCACAGTGGAGGACAATATAGGCTACTATGAAGAAAGTTAATTCCATCCCAGCAAGATCCAGTACACACACAATGCTTCGTAATTATTCCTAATGTTTATAACCAATGTAGGCTTGAGTGGGAAAGGGTGCTGTAAACAACCTGGTGCAATTTTAAGCAATTGCACTAGACCTTTGTCTTCAAGATCTGACTTATGCATTTCACATCACTAACACTTCAGACATGCCAAGCATCTCTGCGTTGCCACCCTTTGTGGAAAAGGGGCAACAAACTGCTATGTGCGCCAAGGAATTCCCAGGCAATTCTGACATTGGCCCAAGCTGTTTCTGCTGAGACACACCAGCAAGTCTCACCTGGTAGAGATTTTCATCTCTTTTAATTGGTTCTGTTTGGAACAAAATTTTCTATCATATCAACAAAGCTCATCCATACAGGAAACCAATAAGGCATAGCTACAGAGCTAAAGCTGTGAAGTCACACTTTGATAATTACCTCCTAACAAAATCAGGCATCTTAAGAACTGTTGCAGAGCTCAGCCTTGCTCTGTGGAATGAGCTTGTTAGGAACCACAAATCCCATCACGTTTCACCTGATATAAAAACGACCATCGTCCAATCTGACATCTCTACTACAAAGCCATAGTACTGTGGACATTTAGAAATGAAGCAGAGAAACAACTCTGTACTGCATACTGGTCCTAGAAAGGATATAAGGGAGAGACTATACTGTATACTACACATTACTTAATGCATTCAGAGTCTCCAGGATGGAGACTATTAGTCAAAAGAGAAGAAAAGCAATGCATTTGCATTGCGTCACCAATCAAAAAAGGTTTCAATCTCTTTAAGGACTGCTAATTGTGATACTGAAAGATACTATCGACCAAAAAAAAAAAAAAGGTAAACAGATATAACTGCACTTTCTGTAGTGAATTTACATCTACTTATGCCATGGAGATATCTGGCTCTGAAATTCTGTGAGGAGATTTTTGAACTCCATATTTTGAAAATAAGGTCTAAAAATATTACTCATCTCAATGACATTACTCTGAGTTTGCCAAACTTTCCCCACTGAATGTGCTTTTCTGTTATTTTACTAGCTCTGCTTGTACATACAGGATTATAAGAAAATGAGAAAATAAAAAGATAGGCAATCTCTCCTAGAAGAGGTTAAAACCCTGCCAAAAAACCCCATCTGGGTTTGTGTGATAAAGCCTAACCTGAGTAAAAGCCACAGAGTCCAGAGAAAATACATTTGCTTTTAAAATACCCCACAGGGTTTCCTCACTTTTGCATATAACATTCCTGGATATTTAGCTGATAACACTTGCACACTGCTGACTTACCAGCAATAAAATACATTGCTGGCTGCTTACCGTGGTGTTTCATGAAAACCATGATAAACTTTATAGGATCAAAGAGCAGCCCATGCCTGAGAGAGAAAAGCTGTCAGATTTGAGGATACCCAGGGAGAGGATGTTCTCAGAACTACAGAGACACTCAGCTGTCAGAAGATGCAAGCTGCCTGTCTTGTCCCTTCTCTGTGTTTCCCCACACCTGGAATCACTGGACTTCTTCCAGATGGGATGTTCAAAATTAACTGCATCATCCCCTTAATCCTTTAACTCCAAGGGTTAATATCTCAAACTCTTCCCACAAGTTTGTGAACAAACTCCCACCACCTGGGACCACTCACTTGTGATAGTGCGTGGAGAGTGTGGATCCTGCAGAACCCTCTAAGCCTCCTTTGATCAACTCAAAAAATGCTGCTAACAGCCCACCTCTTGGATGGTTTCCTCTCATTCACAGTAGATACCTCTCTGTCTCCCAAGGATGCCAGGAATGCAAGCAAGAAACTCTGGTTTTGCTCTGCTCCTCATGGATTTCCTAGTTGTTATTATACTAATAGTCTTTCCCACTGGGACATAGAATTTTTGGTGTGCTAATTCTGACTATAATCACATTATATTAGCCAACCTCTCAGTATGTATCCAGTGTAATGTGACATCTCTGTAGCATTTTTTAGATTGAAGGATGAAAAAAATCTTTTCACAAGCTGTGAACAAGATTCTTGACTGATGCAGTGTGCTCCAGCTGTTGTTGTTAGATTGCACTTCCCATATATGAGCAGAGAAAAAACACTTTGGAACTTTTCCCATTCTAGCATGCCTCAAAAACATTGGTCAGCCTGAAAAGATATTCACAGTTCAGAATTTAAAAGCAGAAGCCAAGAGGTAATAATATTTACTATATAAAGACATTCTACTGGACACAAGCCATAGGCCACTCACATGCTGACAAACAAATGGATATTCTGTTTCTAACACTCCTAGAATATCAGCATTCTGCTTATTTAACGATGACATATGAAGGGCTGGAGAAATGCTGGTGACACTGAAACCATGGTTCAACGTGCACAAGCAGTTGAAAATACGGTATGACTGCCATCCTCTTCATCTAGTGGTCCCAGGTCACTGGGATTGACAATATGGTAGATAAGAGGGGGAAAAACGCCAGATACAAGAAATCCGAATGAAGGCAGTGAAGGAATTGGCAGCATTCATGTTTTGGTTACTCACCAAACTATTAATTAATTATTAATTGGTAACTTGCACATAATCAAGTTGATATGAACATGCTCTCCCTGCAATTCAGAACTCAAGCTCTTATTCTAGATCTTAAGAAATAAGTAATGGTGACTCTTTTTTCAGTAACTCAATAAAACTTTCCAGACTAATGTGAATAAGAGATCCTAGGATGAAGAAAAAGATTATCAGAAAAAAAAAAGAAAAAAAATTAAAAATATCTGTAGGCAGATATTACAATTGCTTATTTGAGTCTGAAAGACAAAGAATAAACTTTTCCTTTTTTTACAACGGTAAAATGTGCAAATTTTAGCTTCCTTTTACTGAAAATAGCTGGATAGCTCAGAAATAAAGCCCAACATGATTTAGGAAGTGAAGCTCATATAGGACTCTACCTCCATTATCTTCCTTTAAAACAGGTCATCAGTTTCTAGTTTTATGTAATTTCTTAAAAATACAAATGCTTTCTTCTGTGCATAAAGATTGATTCATTAGATGTTTTTTTGTGTCTGGGCATTGAACAGCCTTTTGCTGAATGGAGTTGGAGTGTAATTAGAAGAGCATCATTTCCAACATCTCCCTAGGATGTTTGCTGTAAATGGTGAGACATAAGAAAAAGAAAATTGCTGATAATTAATATTTTATACTGTGGAAAAATTCATTGGTTTGCTCAGCAGCTCAAGTACTTTGCAGGTAGGAAAGGATCTCCCTCTCAAAAATGAACAGGCTATTTTTCTTGAATGGAAAAATCACATTTCTCTGAATGGAATAAAAATACATTGGAGTTTTCTACTCACTTATCACAGTAGCCCTGAGACACCAAAAGTTTGAGAAATCTCACACCTTTTGAATCCACTGCTAATAAACAATTGTGTGCAATAATCAGCAATTACCATGGCCTAAACCATGACAGCAAAAAATATTGAAGAGTTCTATAAATGCTTCTGTTTTTACTTTGGTTGTCAAAAATGCTGTTTGCAACACCAGGTACAGCATTTCAATGTTCCTTTTCAGTAGATGCTTAAAACATTTTGAAATTCATTCTACAAGCTGGCCAGAGTCCCTGCTCACATGGCTGTCTTCTGGCTAAGAGACCCCTGGGTAGAAGCCAGAAGACACTTCCCACAGGATGCTGGGTTATCCTAAATCCCTTCACTTTTTCTGTGGCTGTTCTCCTCTGTAAAATGGGACACAATCCTTCTCCCTTCCCCCATGTGGAAAGGAATGATACTTTGAGATGTAAATACGAATATGGTGTTTCTTTTATACTGTTGCTGAATCTCTCATATTTGCAGATACACTGAAGAGGAAAGTGATTACTTCCTTGGTTTAACTACTGACTTTTGCTGGTAGCTCTTTTCCTTGAAAAAATAGTTGTACTGGACTGCAGAATCTGTCTCTTGGAGACCACTATTTGACATAGCACTTAACTCTCTTATGATAATCCTACTGAAGCCAATTGGCTTACTTGAGTTAATATGCCTGTATTTGCACAACAAAGGGGTTTGCAAACACTTATATCAGAGATACAGTACAGCATTGCTTGCAAATAAGAACTCCCACTGCTGCAGGCAAGTTAATTGGCTAGGAAATGCAAATTTGCTGAGTGAAAGTTCCAGGAGGGAAAGGAATGATCCACAGGAAAGAAGCACCAGAAAGCCCAGGGATGTGGGCTAAGGATATGTGCTACAGTGTGTTGCCTTGTATCAGCTGGATACCATGGAACAATAAGCTCCTCTCTGGGTAGCATGCTCAACACGTGCCTGGGTTTCCCTTGTGCACTCAGGATCCTTCATTCAGGATTAGACAATGAGATTGTGGCTCCACCAGAGTCAGTTTTCTCATATAGGGATCTTATGACAACGAAAAACCCTGCCAGCATTTCTGATTACTTATAGCAAACACAAATAAGAAAAGCCACTTATACTATAAACCCATATAGCAATTGATATTCTGTATAAGAGGGGACAAGGCTCACTATCAACCTTAGTTTGTGCTGTAGCTTAGTCAAATACGTAGAGAATGATGATTTCTCTCTCACAGAAGTCAAAGGGAGTGGTACTTCCTGCTGCCATCAACATCCTGCAGCTTTTTCAGTTGTCTTACTCTGTATTTAATGTTATTTAAATTACCCACAATGACAGTATCAGCTGATTCTGTCATAACATCACATACATATTCTGTCATGACACATCTCAGCAACTGTGCAATACACATAGTCATCAGCCTGCTCTGATGAAATTAAAGTCCCTAGAAGAAGCAGGTAACATAATTTTGCTTCCCTGAATTTATCCGAGATACCTAGTTTGCTGAATTTTGTGGTATTCAAGCTTCAAGAAACTCTCAGTGCAAACTTTCGTACTTAGCATACAGATTAGTTTTCTAAACATGATTAGGCAGGGAATATTTTTACTAATCCAGTTCAGCAAATTATAATATTATCAGAACTGCCCTTTAGAGAGAGCTTTTGGAAATTGCTCTGTAAGCTATCTGGAATATATGAACAGATAGACAGATGGATTTCTTTTCCAAACAGAAAGATTTCATCTCTCATTAAAAACACACAAAAACAACACAGGACAACAGTTAACATTGCTAACTCTAACATAATGTCTGTTTGCTGTGCCATAGATGAAAAATCAGCATCTTACAAGAAATGACCATTTACATTAAATATCTTTTCAGGATCATGCATTTTCTTTACAGCTGCTGTCAGGATTTAACATACCTGTCTAATGGGAAAAAGGGACATTACAAAATCAGCAGTGTGCGGGTGTCACATTGACAAACACATGTGAATAAATGTCTTCTGCGTCTGGTTCTCTATTTTTGATACTTGTCTAACAAATTCATAGATTTTCACAAACCCTGAACAACATAGTTCACAAAAATCTTGCCATTTCTTTGTTGGCTGGATTTTTATAACATACACTGCCAGTAGCTAAGGGATGCATGACACAAGTACATCATCCTAAAGTCTTGCTCTCCACTGTCTATGCTTTATTTTCCTTAATATAAAATAAAATAGCACAAGATGTAATAAACTGGTGCAAATTTGATTATTTTGTCATGGGTTTGACTTTGATCAAGGTATTAAAGTACCAGCATGCTAATAAATGAAGACAAAACAGTATCAAATCACAATGGAACCAGCTTAAGCAAACAGCAGCATGAAGAATGCTGAGGTTGTAAGAATTAAAAGGTAATTGGAGAGGCATTGGCTTATGACTTAGTAATGGACTGAAAATGTCATTAAACAAATCATCAAACCCTCTATAAATAACTCCTTTGTTATTTTTCAGGGGACGTTGTCAGGTCTCTGACTTTCAGCCCTGCTCAATTGTTTGTTTTTCTTCCTTAACAGAACAGAGACAGAAATATTTAGTCTATTATTTAAATGTTATTTTACAGATCACTGTATATAGAAATAACTGTGTTTTCAGCATATACAGCTAAGGGAATAGCAACAAAACTAAGGTGATGAAAAATGAACTGATTTTGCAACCATAAAACAATAAGCAAAAAAAAAAAAGCACACGGTCAAACTCAAATTAGTGCAGGGTATTTGATTCTGCCATCAAAGTATTACTCCATTACCTATTTCATAGCCCTAAAATTAATAACTTTGGGATGTAGTCTCACTTTGAAATTCATAGTACATATATATCTCCTTAGTACCGACTTCTGCCTACTCAGCACAGCCACATCTGTCAGCCTGATCTACTCTGCAAAATGATCCACTGCCAAAAAGCAGCAGAGAGATAACTAACTACACCAGCAGCACTCACTTGGCTTTACATACAGCTACCCGGTAGGTTCAGGCAAATGTATCCAAGCTGCAGGGCAATCCCTCTACCGGCCACAACAGCCACTTATAGGCCAGACTTTGCAGCAGCTGTCACTGCTCCTCTACCTAGAGGTCCTGACAGGTGACAGGGACTTTGCCACCCAGCCAACAAGCTGGACATACTGCTGTCAGGAAGTCCTGCTGCAAATTCAGCCTGGTGCCTATATTGAAAGGAGATACGCCTTCGAGATAGCCCCTTTGTGGAGGTCTGCCTGCAAGGCTGAGGCTGGCGGGCTGGGGCGGGGGGTGGCAGCTGCAAGGAACTGCTTAAGTCCCAGTCTGAAAGCAAGCTGGAGCTGTCGCCACAGCTGGCCCCTGCTATAGAGGCTGCTGGCAGTGGACACCCACCAGCGGGCTAAAGGGAGTTCTCGCCAACAAGGCAGGACAAAGGTGCACCGGGCCAGGGACTCCGCTGCTTGCTGCCGAGGCCTGAGGCCTGGCATTTCCCGGTTGCGGCTCGACAGCGGGCCCGCCTGCGCCCTGGGGCCGCCGTGGGCGGGGCTGGCGCGGCGGGGGACACCCCGGGCACGGGAGGCACCCGCCGCGGTGCCGGTGCAGTCGCGAGGGCCTGCTCCGGCTGCAGGACAGGACAGGACAGGACACGGGAGAGCAGAGCAGAACAGGGCCTGCTGGACACCAGGTCTACCCCCGCCCACCGCCAGGCAACTGGCTGTGCCGGCGGCGGCGGGCTGCGCCACAGCGCATGTGCGGCGGCGGGTGGGCCTCGAGTCGGGGTGCGGGAGCTCCGTGGTCGTGGTGCTTGTTAGTTTAGCCATGTGTGAGGCGTATTTCCCTGTGGACCCCGGTTTGGGCCTGGAGGAGAACTTTCTGTCGCTAGACGACATCCTAATGTCACAGGAAAAGCTGCCGGGCCGCGCCGAGAGCGCCCTGCCGCGCCTGGCCTTCGTGCTGGGCCAGGGGGTCGGCACCGGCGACTCCATCCCTGAGGTAAACGGGCGGGGGTGTGTGTGGAAAACTACAACTCCCAGCAGGTACCGCACGACGCGGCCCGCTGCTGAGGGCACTGGGAGGCGCGCGTACCCTCCCGCGGGGCCCGGGGCCGTGGGACGAACCGCTCCTCGCCCCGAGTGGCACCCTGCTTTTGGAGTCACGGCAAGGAAATGTGCGCTGCTAGCTTCTTTTTTACAAGTTATTTTTATTTTTTTTGTGTGCATTTTGCGTGGCTTTTTTTTCCTCTGGGGTTTAATTGATAAGTATTAGATTATACAACAGCAATAAACACTTTCTGAGCTTGCAGTAATAGTGAATGCCTCTAAAGGGTGTCTGGTTGATATTTACAACTACAGTAGACTGCTTTATGCCTGTTTTCATTGTGAGGACAAATTCTGGTTTTTCTCATTTGTGCAGGGATCAAAGCTGGAAATACCTCTTTGGCTTGCTAAAGGTCTACATGACAGCAAAAGAAGAATAATTTCTGTGGAACTGCCAAAGATTTACAAGGAAGCCTGGAGGACAGTATTCAGCGCTGATGCCAATGTGGTTGATCTACATAAAATGGGGCCATACTACTACGGATTTGGCTCCCAGCTCCTGAATTTTGACAATCCAGAGAATCCTGAGATAGCTCAGACTATCCTGCAGGCAAGTATCAGAATTAAATGCTGAAATTTGGTTTTATGTTTTTCCATCTTCCTCTTGTTCCCAGCTGCTCGGAAGCCTTTGGGAAAACTAACCTGTTTTATTCCAAATGACTTCTGTATTGATTATGAATTTCTAGATCAGGCTGTAGGATGACCCTTTTTTCAGTGACTGCACAGTCTAGGGGTGGAAGACTCAAGTATGCATCCAGGAGTGTAATTTGAGCTTGGAGTTTGCACACTGTAAATACTTCTAAATTTTCTAAGATCCTGTAAAACAGCATTGGATTATTTTAAGGTTATTTAATTATGTCCATGCTTCAAGGCATAATTAATTCACCCTCTATTACTTCCCATTTTCTACCCTGCTTTTAAAGCTCTGTAACAATGAGACTTCACAGTCTTCTGGGCAATCTTTTTCAGTGGTTCACTGTCCTGATCTTAGGTTTCCCCTAATGACTAAACTGAAGCTCCTTTACAGCAATGCAAGCTCTGTTTGGTCTGTCTCATACAAAGTAAATGCTGAGCACAGATTATTCCCTTCCTTCCTGCAGCAGTCCCAGTTTGTTTTGCATCTTTATGTGGGTCATGCTTTCTAACCTCTGATTGTCCTTATTGTGCACTGCTGGTATCTTTCCAGTTGATCCGCATCCACTGTGACATGCAGTGCCCTAAACAGCATGCAGCCTCCTGCTTGGGACTTGCACAATTGTTCCTCTTCCTGAGTTTGCACAGTTCCTAATTTCTGCCTTAATGTAAAAACTTACATTAGTCCCAGCTGAATTACATGCTATTGTTTTCATACCACCTTCTACTTTGTCAGGATCGTTACGAATTAGGTGTTCTGCTCCCCAACATACTTGCAGTCATTCCTCCTCCTTCTCCTGCATGCTGTTCACTAATTTAATAAGCATAATTTCTTTTGCTTTAGTAAGCTTATTAATCAATATATCAAACAGTACTCGATTCCAGATAGACTCCTGCTGAACTCCACTCAATATGCTTTTCCCTCTTGGGAGGGGTAAAGGCAGGTAATTGTCTTTTTCAACTACCTACAGGTGGTTTAGCTAAATCTTGTGAATGCTCCATGACCGATACCTATCTGCTGCCTTTTCTCCCGTTGTAAGGCCTAGTGTCCTCCCACAATAGGAAACTAGGCTGGTCTCTCAAGGTTTGGTCTTGGCAAATTTGTGTTGGCTCTTACTCTTCTATTTTCTTGCAAAAGCTTATGTATAATTTAGTGGTTCCAGTATGTTTCCAGGAATTGATACTGATGGATTTGTAATTCCTTGGCTCTTCCTTTTTGCCTCTCCATCTCTGCTTTCTCTTTTAAAAGATAACATCTTTGGCAGTTTCCAAACTTTGCTGGTCATTGAGCTTTAAAAGATAACCACTAAGGGCTCTCAGATTTCTTCAGCCAGTTGTCTAAGTAGTCTGGGAAGATTGCTATTGGGTTTGGGGTTTTTTTGTTGCTTTTTTTTTTTTTTTTTTTTTTTTCCTTTCTCTGTTCTTTAAATGAAGGCTGATGTAGAGAAGCTTTAAAGCACTGCTGCTTTCTTGGAGTAGTCCACTTAAAGTTTGCTTTCTTCATTGAGGAGGTGACCACCCCTGTCCTCTTTCCTTCCTGTCCTCTTTCCTTCCTGTCCTCTTTCCTTCCTGTCCTCTTTCCTTCCTGTCCTCTTTCCTTCCTGTCCTCTTTCCTTCCTGTCCTCTTTCCTTCCTGTCCTCTTTCTCCTAATAGATGTCTTAGGAAAAAAGCCACATCACTTCTTGACAGAAGAATCAAAGTACACAAGATGTGCTTTCTCTTTATGAAAAGCAAAC
>VXBJ01000769.1:205-18114 GCA_013400055.1 Nycticryphes semicollaris | reverse complement strand
CGAAGCACCTCTCTCCCAAATTTTCAGGAACTGTAAATGTGAAGTCTAAGTATTTGGTGACAAAGCCAAAATTAATAATTTATAATATATTTATTCTATAAGTAAAGCTCTAAAATACTACAGTTCTGATGATTTTAAAATCAACTACTGAAATAACAAAGCACAGTTTTCAAAGTGTTTTGACTTTTTTTTTTAATTCCCACAAGCAAAGATAAGGAGGGAGATAAAAATCCTTAAATATATCTTGTTACTTAGCTTTCTAAAATGTTATTTATTACTTGTAGATTTGGGGTTTTTTTTGCTTTTTTCATGGTGAAGTGTTTTTTTCAGCATACTGAATGCTTTATGTTGGCAGTTTGGCTTCACCTCCAGGCCATTCCCAAGTTGCAGCTTGCATGTTCCCACAGCAGCTGCTCCGGCATGGGATTCATTCCAGCCACTCTAAGGCAATGATTGCTTGTGAAGTGAGATGGAATAGGTTGTAATTGTGTTACACCCCGTGGTCTGCTCAAGCTTGTCACTGGGAAGTGGGCAAAATTGAATTCCGTGTTTGCTTCCCATCCAGTGTATCCAGGAATTGCTCCCCCAGCTGAGGCAGGAAATGGTTTGTCTTTGTGTCCAAGGTTAAGAGGTGCTACACTGTTCACAAACCCATGACTAGTTATGAACTAGAGCCTATACCTGAGGCTTTTTGGTCTTGAAAGCTCAGACCTCTAGCATTTCAGCTGTGTTACCTGTCAGTAATTCTCCTTATCTTCTTTAGACATTTATTAGCCGTTTTCGTCGTATCATGGACTCTTCTCAGAATGCTTATAATGAAGACACATCAGCACTGGTGGTTCGGCTGGATGAATTGGAACGAGCCTTATTTCGAGCTGGCCAGAAAGGGCTGATTGATTTCCAGTGCTGGGAAAAGGGACAAGCTTCTCAAATCACAATGTCAAGTATGGTCCAGAACTATGGGAAAAGAAAGTTCACAGATATGGATGGTTAAAAGCCTAAAAACTGTGCAGCTACAGCAGGGGACAAAGAGATTTATAGTCTGTCCGTCACAGAAGAATCAGCTTAGGGGAAGGACAGGCTCCCTGTTCATTAATGGGAATTCTTCTCTATAATATCTTCAGATTAGACTAGTGCAAATTTTAAAGTCAGATGGCAAGGGTATAAAAAATAGATTGTATTGTATCACTGGATAGCTTTACAGCTTACTGATACCACTCCTGAGGCTTTGCAGTTGAAGTGTTTGCTAGGTGGCTGAAAGGGTATGAGAGGGTTTTCTAAAAGGGTAATTAATATTTATTATTCTTTATCTTCCAAACTGACAATACCAGATCTGTTTGGGAAAAAAAGTGTAATTCTCGGTATTTCATCTTGCCTTTCCCATTCAAGCCTCCTGAGAACAGGCACTTCCAGGTTGCCTGTTCTTTGGAGAGCCCCAACAATGTGGAAAAAATGTGGTTCAAATTGCATTGAATTTTTCCCATTGCTTTTACATTGAGGTGCAACAGCTACTCTTTGTGAGGCAGGAATGTTTTTCTTTGCTGACTGTTGTACACAGTGTTAGTGCCCCAGAGGAAAAAAACATCTTTCAACCCACGTAGCAAGCGAAGTGGCTGTGCAGGTCTCACAAGGCACCTCATCCTCTCTCTCCCTTTCAGCCCTTGTGGGCTTGATGCTGCACGAGAACATTCTTGTTTGCCATGAGTGGCTTTTGTGATGATGTGTCCCTGTGACAGGCTATAAATTCCTCCACTTCCTTACAGAGGAGGCAACAGAAAGCAACAAAGAGTTAGTCCAAACCAGATCAGAAGCAGCAACTTTAATAGAAACTCTCTCCCATTATCAACCTTTGAGCCATCTGTTTTCCTGTGAGAAATTCTGATTGCTAAGTTTGGTTAGTAGAAGGGACACAGCAAACAAACTGACTTTCCTTCCTTCTGATCCATGTAAACAATCCTAAGAAATTGATCCTAGGAAGCGTCATATTGGAGTTGGAACTTGCTAGACTGTACAGTGATTATCATCCTGTCTGGATGCCTTTAAATCTAGATTATCTGAAGACCCATTGGACTGGAGATAGAAAACAGATTGTTATCTCTGTAGGACTTCCTGCAGTCATCAGATGGTCATACTTTGGAAGCAGGTATTAGCGGTCTTATGGATGCCTCTAACTGGACCTTGCAGAGTACCTAAGTGGAGGAGCCAGATTGTAAGGATATTGAGTGCTTCCTTTTCTGTGGGAATCACTGGGAGGTGATGGCAAGATCCAAATCTTGGAGCAGTTGTTACTGGACTTACAGATGCACCTGGATATCGGATACTTCAAACTGGAAACCTCAAGTACAAAGTGTGTGTGGCCATTCCTCAGCCAGAGGAACGATAGCTCTGTCTCCAGAGGTGGTGAAAGAGAAGAGCAGGCTGGCTTCACAAACACCTTGGCATCTCTGCCTCCTGCCACAGGAAACTAAGTGGAAGCTGTGCCTGACAAAGTATTTAAAGTACATGCAAGATCAAATACTGCTGTACTTAATGACTTAATGGCACATTAATGCCTATGCGTTTTCATGAAGCTTTTGTCTGTTGTCCATTTCTGGATTTTTATGTTGAATAAATATTTTGTAAGGGGACAATAATAATGTAAAATGTCTGTTGTTAATTGCCCTGCAGCAATAAATTAGTGATAGATTGGAAAGTGCAAGTCTTTATAAAACTGTGGCCATGATAGATAATGCACTCCTGCTTGTGTCATTCCCTTTATAGGAAACAGTTGGGAACTACATTTGTGCAGTGTAGAAGTAATTCATGTCTGACTTAGGCCACATGAGTAATAGCTGTTTTCTCAAGTCAAGGGAGAGACACTGCCATCCAGTCAATAAGTTACTGATTTTATAAATTTCATTTTTATAAAACACAAGATGGATGGAGGTGATGAAGTGTTACCTTGACTTTGTTGTAGTGTGGCGGGTGGAAATTGTCTGTCTCTGTATTTGTACCCTGCTGCTCCAAGTACTGTAGCACTGACTTCATGTAGCATGTCAAAGCTGTGCTCAGTGCTTCAGCTGCCAGAGGAGCAAGTTTAAGTCCATCTGTGATGAGAAACATTTTTGAATTGGAAGGGTTATTTTAATGAGATGGTGGGTTTGAGATCTCATTGGTTCATAACCTAAATCACTAGTTCATCAATTTCTGGACTGATTTTGGTGGTTATTCAAACTTCCTTTCCTACATTGTAAGAACATTTTTCTTCTCTACTGCTGAATGCAAACCCCAAACAGACAGTTGCTCATTTGTCAACATTTTGTGCAGCTACTTTAGAGTAGCTGCTAGAGTAGCACACTAGAGAGTGTGCAACTACTACAGAGTGTGGAGGAAAAAGTCCCTGAAGTAATCTTCAATGTCACTGGCTTTTTGTAAGCAGGCAATGGCACTTTTAGTAATTGTGAGTGTTTATAAATAAACACCAATAAGACTCTTACAAATTCTGATCCTGTAACTTTAAATTGCAGCTTTTGGTTAGTAGATTTGGTATTCTGTTGATTCTGTTTTGGTTGGGTTTTTCCTTGGTGGCTGGTATATTTCTGTCCAGAAATACAACAGAGTGCTCTGTGCTTTTTATGAACACAGACTGTTCTTTATGATTGCACTGCAGCAAGCTCTAAGTTAGAGAAGTTTGAACTTGTGCATCTTCAGAACGGCACAATGAATTCTCATCACAGAGCTGTACAACAGCAGTCTGAAAAGATCATTCAGGTGTCATTGCTCTGCACTTCCCTCAGCTTTTGAACTGGAGGACTACTGATGTTTATGAGAAAGCAGTCCATAGACACATTTTACAGTATGAGCAGAAGGTTTTCATTGCAATCAAATAAAAACAGGCAAAATGTGAGGTGTTGCTTAGTTATGCGTTCACATAAGAGTATTTATTTGGGTTTTGGTGGCCTGTGTTTGAAAAGAGGTATAAGCTGACCTGGCCCAGTCCGTCCCCTAAAGCCAGGAGTTGGCCTTATGGGCCCCTCCCAACAAACCAGGGGATTAGCCCCATGTAACCTTTCTCAGGATGATGTTTGTCCAGCCAGGCCTTCAGAAGCTGCCTCTGCAGGAGAACTCACAGCCTTCCTGGGTAGTTTACTCCTGTGCCTGGCTGCAACATACGACGAACAAAGTCAGAGCTGCACATTCACCAGCACAGCAGAAGACACAGTCAAGCTTCCCAGCAGTGAATTCCTGCTGGAATCATTAGTGAAACTGAAAAGTCTTCCTCACCTAAGTTTTACATTAACTTCTCATGAAATTGTCAGCTCCTCTTGTTTGTCTCCTCTGTGTATTTTTTCAAGCAGGTGAGGCAGCTGTGGAGGTTTAACCCTCAGTTCAATACAAATAGTTTTGCAACCAGCACATACACACCTTCTCACTTGCCCAAATTATCCTTTCACAAAGCACTCGTGTTTTTTCCTTGGTCGTCTTTGCTCTAAACAATGTCTTAGTTTGATTTATTTTTGGTCAGCAGAATGAAGCAGTAGATTTCTTCTGCCAGCCTGAAAGCAATAGGTGGTGTCATTCAGACCAACAGCAACCAGGAGGAGTAGCAAGAAATGTTTGGAGAACTGAACTACTGTAACACTACATATTATTTTCATGAGAGAAACATGAAAACTGAGGTAAGAGCACAAGCCTTTCTGATCTTGATCAGTGATTTTTCTACCCATTTTTTGGGGTACTGCTATTGCAAAAGCTTCATTCAGAATTTTAATTGCTGCTTAACAGAGCTGTGATGTCATCAGCAGAGGCACAGTGTGAATGCTTTCTTTACACAGAGCTGCTTCTGTCCCCAGATACACTTTTTATAAAACACATTGTCTAGTAGCACAGCATATGCCTCAGGTAGTTGCAGTTTTATTTAAAAAACTAGCTATTCATCCAGTGCTGCCTCTGCCTGGCAGGAGGCAACTCGAAGCTGTTCCTTGCTTCGGGTTCTTTTTCCGACAAACAACGTTAACACTCCCTTACTAAGACTGTGCTTTGTCATCTGGGTTGTAGGCAGCGTCTTTGTTACAGCAGATATCGCCAGCCAGATTTTACCAGCTCTGCTGCCTCTAGCAGAGCTCAGGTACTTACTTGGTAAGTGCTTGTAAGAGCTGAAAGATTCCCCATTTCAGAAATGGCTCTTTGTCAGTCCCATGAAACACTTACTGCTAAGCTTCTTCAAGACTGCCACATATCTGTTAACTTATAAGAGTAAGGTAGTGCTTTTCCCACTCTATGTCCTTTCTCCTACCTGAACAGCCACTTGGCCTGGCAGAGGGTGGACAAGTGGGCAGTTCTAAGCCCAGGCTTCTCCTTTATTTTCCTGATTTTACCAACCCAGAATTGCTTTCACTAGAGTTGACAGCAGCCTGAGCACTAAATATGAGCAGAATTGTTGGTGGGACTTGGCGCAAAAGCTGGTGGAAGGATAACGGATTGCTCTGGTTTCATCATGTCACATGAGTGAGTAGTGAGGGAAGGAAACACTCCCAGCTTATGTCTGATGGTTTTGCTTTGCAAGATTGGCTTTTGGAGCTGAACTCTATTGGGCGTAACAAGCTTTTCTGTGTTTTGTGCTGATGAGGCAACATGATTCAAGCCTGGGGCAGACACATGCTGCTCTTCAAAGATGTTGTTCCAGTATGGGCTTCCCTTGAATGTGGCTTCTGGGTGAAGACCATCTGAGTACTTCCTTTCAGTTTTATCTTCTACTGCAGGTTGCTGACTGAGAGCTGCTTCTTACTGCTAGGCCCAGGGGGCTTTTGGGGAACAGCCTGATGACTTGTTCTGCAACTAAACCTGACAGTGGTACCAGCAGGACCTTGAGGGTGGTGTGAATCTGTTAACGTCCTGCGCATCCCTACAGACAGGATGCCAACCTACTGGGGCTGGGCTAGAGCTGAACATACATTTTACTACTGTATTGAGTTTTTATCCACTTTATGATGTCCTCTGACCCTATGTGCCCAAATCCATCCAATCTCTTCAGCACTAAGATACTTCTGCAATGAATCAGGAAGCTTCACATTGTGCTCTCTGCTCAAATAATATCATCATCTCAGCATTAGATACATGGTTGGGGTGGAGCATGATACCCTGCTGGTGTTACGCAGTTTTTGAGACACCATCGTGCTCTGCCACCATTCTCTTTACTGCTGGCTGAAGTGCACAACCTGGTTTTCCCAGTAGTTACTAGGGAAGTTTGAAACGATGACCACGGGAAGGCCATGGCCTGGGAGGGCCTGTGCATACACTGCTTGTCAGCAGCCAGGAGAGGGGGCACTGAGCTTAGGACACTGGTTTTGTGCCGGTCCTGCCGTAAACGCTTTAAGTTATAAGTAGTGAGAACGCTATTTGGTATGTGATAACAGACTAGGTGTCTTAAGTGACTTTCTCTTGTATCTGCCAGGCAAAAACACAAGTCAAGTTAGATTCAAAGTGGAGTTCAGGTTGCGCTACCTTCTCCTAGATTTGAGCATACAAGAAGAGTAGATGTCGTGGTTGTCAGAAGCAATGAAAACAAAATATTACCGATTGTTGCATAAGGAGGGAAGTGGTGAGAAAGCCACCAAGGAAGAGCAGCAGAGGAAGAGACAGACAGGCAGGTGGCTGTGCCACTTCAGTTGGTGTGATATGTTGAGCACACAGTGTGCTGGGCACTACCTGAGCAGGTGCAGGACCTACTTTGTGCTGGAGCAGTTGGTGCCCCAGGGGGTCCTGAGACACTGTGGGGCTGGGAAGGGTGGGCTGCAGGAGTAAGTGCCCTGGCTTCTTGCTGCCTTCTCCTTCACAAAGTGCTGCTCACTTACTCCTTTTCTGGAAAGCCTGAGAACTGGAGTTAGGATTGAGTGTTAGTTTAAAGGCTGTAATTCACAGAGATCAGGAAGGGAAGAGACCAGCCAGCTGTCTGCACATCTGTTCTCTGTTTGCCAGCCTGAACCCAGTGCTCAACACGTACCACCCAGAAATTTAAAGCCCTCTACCAAGGACAAATGTGCTGTGTTGTGGTCCCTGGCTGCAGTGGATGGAGCTGTGGCCGTTCCCATTTGTACAACATGTCCCAATTTTGGGGGACAACAAGAGACAGGGAGAAGATGTAGATTTGTATCTCCCTCTGCTCCCCACCAGTTGTTGAAGGGAGCTCTCCTAGCTGCTGAGGAGCAAGAAAAGCAGTCTTGGAGAAGCTGTCACCCACAGTAGTTGTGGAAGCATCTGGCCATGCCTGGGAAGGCAGCTGGTCACATGGAGTAAGGCTGGGGGGTGGCAGCCACAGTGGTCCCTTTGGGTCTGCTTGGGCAGGGGATAAGAGGTGGTAAGAGACGATGGGAACCACAGCAGTCGGGGAGGGAGGGCAGTGTATTTGAAGGCTCTCAGGAACCAGATCAGCATTCAGTAGGGTACTCCTTCATTTGAAGGCGTCCCAAAGTGCCTCCACTTGCCAGTGTAACATCTCAGGAAATAAACCACAGGACCACTTCCAGGTTGCGCATTGTCACACAGTGTGTCTGAGATCAAAGACTGTGGTGAAGGGAGCTGGAGGTGTGTGGGGAGTAAAGAACAGGAGAAAGAGGAGGAGGAGGTGGCAGCGGTGGTGGCAGGAGCTGAAGAAGGGCTGAGGGAGTGAGAGAGAACCCAGAGGGGGCTTGAAGACAGTGAGCTTCCACCTCCCCTGGGCACTATTTCCATTGATTATACTTAATGAGCTTTGGTTCACAGAGGAGATTGGTGCTGGCATCCTCTTCTTCCCTGGGTGGGAGGCATGGCCAGGCATCTTGCATGGGTGCCAGGCTCACTGGGAGCCAGCAGAGCCCACCCAGTGCCACTGCTCTTGGGGGGCTGTGTGTGGGAGAGCAGTGGTACAAAGAGCAGTGCGCTGGCACTGCTGGACCACTCCTCAGCTCTTGGGAAAAGTTACAAGGGGCGGCACAGATCCAAAAAGCCAAGGCATTTATTCTGGTTTTTTAAACACTTCATTAATGTCATTGAAAATACCAGCAGGTTCCTGAGATTAGCACGCTTCTATTTTTGAAGAGTTATTTCTCGTGGCAGGCTGCCAAGAATTGTGCCAGTGGCCTTAGTATCCTTTCTATCTGGATTGGCAGGACACACTGTAGTCTCTCGCCTTTTGTTAGCCCCTGTTGTGTAGCTGCAGCTCTTTGCAATGCTCCCACACACCTTGGGGGAAACATACCTTACTCAGATTTTCCAGCTAGCCCTGTGGCAAGGCAGAAGTCCCTTGTGGTTTAGGATGGAATCTGCTTTTCCTCTAGGCGCTGGTTTGCAGGCAAGGCATGAACAGCACTGGAGCTGAGCAGGGCTTGGGGTGTGAGGAATATAGATGGAGTTTGTAGAGCACAGTGTGTACCACCTCAGGTGCTCTCTGGCCACGTAAGGATCTAGGTGCGGAATTTCAGGTGCAGCTTCTCAGGGGAGCAGTGCCTCATCCTGGTGAAGCAGGTGAGGGATGTGGCTGCCTCAGTGCATGTTCATGCGTAGGGCCACAGATGCAGCACTGCATCCTGCCGTGGCATCACTGGAGTCACAGAGACAGCAGCTGGCTGGGGGCAGATGAGGTTCCAATCATCATTGCCTTTTGGAAACACAAGCTTTGGGCCCTGCCCTTACTCCCCTCCAGATTCCCCTGTGCCTAGAAATAGGCAGTGGTAAGGAGATGCCTCCTAAAGGTCATGATGGTACTCTTCTATCTCTCTTGTGATGCTGCAATGCAAAAAAATGTAGCAAACAGCAGATGGAGGTTGCAAAATGCACTCTCAGCTTGTGTGGCTTATAAGGCTGGGCCTGCCTCTGGCTGGCCTGTTGGTCCCTCAAGGGCTCTGGGTTCTCCCTAAGTAAAGCAGAAGCACAAGGAGGATTACGATAAACTCTAAAACCCAGGAGATTTTTGCTGGACATAAAAGGCAAATTTTTACCTGACTTCAGACCAAGAAGCTGCCAAATGCTTAGAATGCAGTATGTTTTGTGGGTTTTCTTCTCAGGCGTTAGAGCGAAAGATGAAGGAGGAGATGGGCCCACAACAACACAGACCTGCAGCAAAGCACTTGGGAGGAAGCAGTAAAACAGACAGAGAAATCAAGGCACCATGAAAACAATCATTAAATGTGCCTGTTTCTGTTGATGCAGCATGGGTGTATCTTAGTGGGTGGGCTCCCCTCACAGCAATGATTTTGGATGACTTTCTTGCCTTTGCCTCACAAATACAAGATTTACAGTTTGTTTAGGTGTTTAATTGAGTTCTGGGGGAGTGGGAGCGGATGGATCCTGCAGCTGCTTTCCTAAGTGCCCACGGGTGGCTGAATTTTACCCCACTTTTACTGATGGGGTGCAGTTCTGTGGCTGGGTTTGGGGAGTAGAGGGCTTATGGACTTGCAGGGGAGCCATGTACAGGACCTGGTCATCATCATGTTGCAGAGAAGAGGCCCCCCTCACTTGTCCTGGTGGAGACCCAAATAGCACTGGTGGAGTGGAGCAGAGCTGAGCTGGGTACAGCCTTTTTTTTTTCCTGGACAGAACTGTCCCCTATTGTACTACCTCTGTGATTTGCACCAAAAAGTTTGCATCAAATCAGCAAGTCTTATTGCAATCACGGTGGATTTACCAAGCCCTGCCTGGAGGCTGAGCTGTGATTTTTCCTTTCAGTTTGGCCTCTCACTTGCACAAATGCAGCTCTAGCTGCTGGGCTGTGAGTCTGTCCCATGCTGATACAGGCAGAATGGAGTGAATGGATCATCACCTCCCTGGACAGACAGGTCTCATTGAAGCTGTGCTGCCTCCCTGATGAGCACTGCTCTGGGTTTACACCAGCATCCTCCAAGGGAAACCCTCCCTGTGCAGCCCTGGGCATTCGGGGTGGCATTTAACCCATTAGCATTGCTGCAAGGGAACCCCACCCCCAGAGCTCCTGAGTCCCCACTGGCACCTTGGGACTTCAGCTGAGTCAGCAAAGTGTGATGGCATGGGGAAAGGAACATCACTGTGAATCGGGCCTTGGGAACAGCATCTCCTTTGTGGCAAAGACCGATTCCATCACCTCAATCGTAGAATCAGCAGGATGCTAATTAATTGAGAGGCGCTCAAACAACAGACATTGACACTTAAAGCTTCCTGGCTTTAAGTGGAACTTTTTTGGGTTTGGCTGCTTTCCTAACGAGCAGTCTGCCTTGGGGCTACAGCTCTGCGCGGCGGTGTCTCTGCACTGGTCACCCCACAGCTGCCTATCCCTCTCTGCTGGCTCTGGCTGGTGCTGGGGTGTCCACACACTGCTGAGATGATGCCACATCTGTGTGCTGCTGGGGCAGCACGCACATGGCTCTCGGCTGAGAAAGCCAGTAGACAGGGGTGGCTGTGACCCATCAGACCCCTTACCCTACCTCTCCCCAGCCCCTCTGGCCTGGAGCTGGCCCTTCACCTCTGCCCTGAAAGCCCACAAGCTGATTAAGCCCAGCATGTTAATTGGCTGTGACAGCTTATTTTGTTATCTTGCATTTAGTTATTGATGGAATACGTGTGACTGGATTCACAGTAAAGGTTAATGCCAGACTGGGTCAGAGCCTTTTGTTTGGTCCACCCTGGGAAGTGGAATGGGGCTCCAGAAATTCTGCCAGGACCAGCTGTGAACCCGTGGTATGGTCACACAGCTGGCAGCAACAATCTCAAGAATGATTTTACCCCAGGGATGTGTTGACACCCTGCCACAGGAGATGTACAGGCTGGAAGAGAAGTGGGTTTGAGTGGGTATCAGTACCCACTGGTGAAAACCAGTCTTTCCAGTGCTATTTGACACAAGAATCAAAGTTAAAGCCCCTGAGCTGGGAGGATGGGCAGGGCAGGACAGCACCTGGTGTCCATCCATCCCCAAAACAGTTTGGTAACTTCATCTTAGTTTTGTCTTGTGCTTCTATTATAAGGGACAGTGCTAAAAATGACTGTAGAGGACAAGCAGGCAGGGAGGTGCATGCTGGGTTGGTGCTCCCGTACCTGCACCCCAGCAAGGCTCCTGCTGCCAGGTGGGGTCCAGGCTGCTCTTAATGAGAAGCTGCTGAAATCTAGTGCTTCCAGCTTGGATGGGAATGGTAGGGGCTGGAAGGGCAGCAGGCTGGCCACCCAGATGGGCTGGGCTGGCAGGCAGGCAGCTGTGTGCAAGGCAGGAGGCAGATGTTCAACTCCCCACTGTTACCCAAGTGCCTGCACTTCTGTCCTGGCGCAAAGTTGGGTGCCTTGAGAAAAGGACTCTAGAAATGTTGGCTCCTGCTTCCCATTGTTAGGGGGAAGGTGTGTCAAGGTGTCTCGAGTCCTCCCATCTCCAGACAGGCACAGGGAGTTTGATGGAGGCTCTCCAGAGAGGAGCAGCTACTGAGTGAAGAAGCAATTGTGAGGGCATGTTGCTGGGTTTTGGTTAAAAGCTCCAAATCCTAGCTGAGGCATACCGAATGTGCCCTTCCAAGGAGCTGGAGAGCTGAAAGAGGAAAGTTTTTAGTCCTCCAGGAGCTATGAGCTGTGGGAAGGAGATCTGCCTCTGTGGTAGAGAGGGCTGTGTTGCAAAGGAGTGACGCCAAGGGTTAAAATGCTGTCCTGGGACAGTGTGGCATGATGCCTTAGGCCAGCCCTCTGCCTCTCTCCCCAGCCTCTGCCAGGTCCATGGCCCAAATGTACCCAAACAAGAGAGCCCATTAGCAAAAAGCAGGATGAAATCGTTAGGATTGATGGATCCCCCCAGAGCTAGTTCTATTGATCAGCTGCAGGCCAAGGAGAAGGTCAAGGGCAGAGCTGTTGGGCCACAGGCAAGGGGAGCTGGGTATTTGTTTGCTCGTGTGAAGGCTTTTGGGGCAAGCAAGGAGGAAGGGCTGCTAGTAGCTGCTTGGGCCCCTCCAGATGCCTTCTACTGCCCGGGTGAGAACTGGCCGTGCTGGAGCCCCTCCAGCATGTGCTGCTCTGCTCTGCTTTGCTCCGTCCCCCTCCTGACCAAGCACTCTGCAAGGGAAACTGATACCTGGAAAACCCCAGGTGTGTTCCCTGTGCTCCAGGCTCCCCTCTTTTCATGATTGTGACCCTAAAGAGCCCCCAGCCCTTGGGGCAAAGCTGACTCCACTCCTGCCAGCCTCCCCCACCCAAGCACAGGCAATTCACTCCCCAGCTGGTTTTGTCTCTCCTGTGTGACAGCCCTTCCTTGGCTCTGCCACCCACCCAGGAGCCTTGGCCAAGGCCCTGGCCTGGCTCTGTCTCAGATATGATGATGAGGTCCTGGCAGTTTGTGCAGCTTAAACGGAGCAGGCTTGGCTTGGCTGGATCAATCTTTGCCTGCACAAGAAGAGGAGTGCCAAAACCACCTAGGGCTGCTGCAGCCATCTGCAAGACTCCCTCAGCACTTTCCCCCAGGCCTATCTGTATTGGGCCAGGCTTAGATTTGAGCTAGAGCAGCTTATTTTCATGGGCAGTTTGCTGACATTTCCACTGAAGGCAATGGGCATCTGCCACTTTCCAGAGAGAGGTGGTGAGTGACCATCACACCAGGGCTCCCTGCAGTTTGAGCGCAGAGGGGAGAACCCAGATCCAGCCTTCTGTAGGGATCAGCAGCATCTTGCTGTCTCAGCGGGAGGGTTGCTGGGCTCACCTGAGGCTTGCTTCTTACCTTTCTGATGTTAGAAGGCAAATATGCTCTGCTTTAAAAAAATCTGCCCTGCCAGCCTGAGGCCTTCCACACCCCTGGGAAAGTGGTCTGTGTTTCGAGACCCAAGTGCCCTCAGCTGCTGGCATGTCCCAGTCTCACCACGAGGTGACCTTGGTGTGTGCTCATGAGGCTCTATGGTATCAGACAGGAGTGGGACTGCCTCTCCACCTCCTGGATGAGTTGCATGCAACCAGCCAAGGCAGAGGTGCAGCCCATGCATGCCGGGCCCCAGCATACCCAAACACAGTTGGTGGTGACTGAGAAACTGTGGAGACTGGGCCCCCTGTTCTATCACCCTCCCCTTAAACCATCAAGGCAGCTCACAGTCAGAGAAGCCAGCTCTCAGAAATGGCAGGGGAAGGTAAGGGTGGGCAATTTTGCTCCACTGCAATGGGTAATACATAAGTGAAAATGCTGATTAATGCTGCCTTTGAGAACGTGCCAGTCTCTGGCCTCAGAGGAGAGAGACCCTGCTGTCTCTGCTTTGTCTCACGCCTGTCAACTTGCTAAATGCATCCACACACATGCAGTCACTCTCCAAACAGCTCGGCTCTCCTCTGCTGACAGGTTTTTATTTAAAGCCTGGCTTGGCTCTAAAAAGGGGCTGTCGCAGCAGTGGCTTGGCAGCCAAGCGCTGCTGCTGCTGCTTGTTCATGCAGCTGGGAGGAGGCAGGGAGGGATGGAGGAGTGATGGGCTGGAGGTTTGTCTGTGGGCCCAAAGGCCTTGGCAGCCCAGCAAGTCACCGGGAGGCTGTGGGTGGGTTCTGAAGGTGAGGACCTGGGAAATAGCACCTCCAGAAGAGATGACTCCTGGTGCTGGGAGAATTCTTCATGCAGCATGCCTGTTCCTGTGGCTGGCTGTCTCTCCCAATGCCTTTCTGCATTTTCTGAAGCGCCTCTTGTCAAAAACATGTTGTTTGTGTCTACCTTGATGCCATATAAAGCATCCTTTGTTTTGCACCTTTGAGTGCATTTCTCTGTTCATCCCTGATGCAGCTCCAAGGAGTGTTGAGGGGGGACACTGCAGTGGCAGTGGAGGCTGTACCCACTTTGGTGCCTGCAAAACCCAAGGGAGATGGGTGAACCCTTCTGCGGTTTCCATATATTTTGATCAAGGTTCTGGTACTCCTGGAGGTGTTCTGACACTTTGAAATGGAGACTCTTCGATACTCAGCTCCTCCATGGCCACAGTGGGCTCCCTGGAGCCCAGAGCAGCTGACGGATCCCCTCAGCACCCATGCTTCCTCCCTGGGACAAGCTGTTTCCAGGCAGTCAAGGGAGTGTTTGTATGCACATTCCCTGCTGCATGCAGCACCTTGATCCCCCTGCCCTGGAAAGCAATACCCTGTTGCCTCTGCATGCAGGCAGGAGCACAAGGGACCACCACATCCTCTGCCCAGCTCTGGAACAGTGAGGGCAGGCGTTGGGGTGATGCATCAGCCCTGCTGGGCTGGTGTGGGAGGAGGAGGGTCTGCATCTCCACCTTCTGCTCATGTAGGAGTGGGAATGTCTCCCTCTGGCTCTTCAGATCCCCAAAGCGCGGTGCCTAAGCTGAGATCAGAGTTGTGCTGCTTCATCATAAGGAGAAGGGAGTTCAAGGAAGCACAGTACTGCATGCAGGCTGTGGGCACACTGAGCTCCAGTGCCAGATACTTCCCCCTGTAAATCAGCTTTGCTGGGCCGTGCTTGGCCGATCACCACAGCTGCTGGACCCAGACCTTCAATTCCAGGCAGAGGTGCCTGTGCAAGGCAGCCTTAGGAACAGCTGATGGCAAAGTCCCCAGGGCTGCCTTGTCCTGACCCAAGAGTGCACTGAGCTGTGGAAATTTTTCTTGGCGTGTTGCTGGGCCTTTTTTTTCCTGGGCTTTTGGACAAAATCCTCCTGTTTCCCTGAGGCAGAGGGGCTGTGAGCACAGGGAGGAGCAGGGCTCAGAGGAGTAGCTGTCCTGCACAACTGGTGGGCAGCTCAAGCAGCAAAACCTGGGAGGACTCAGGATCTGAATGAACACAAAAACTTGAATGGTGCCCAGCCCCGTTAGAGGGAGGTAGGAGGTGTTGTTGTTAGAGCAGAGCGAGGATGGAAAATTACTTGTAGCCCTGTGTTGGGAGGGCAGGAGGCAGCTGGCGGGGGGGCTGGGAGCTTGCCAGCCCCAGCACGTGATTTGTGCTGGGTGGGGGAGCAGACAGGGCACTGTACATCTCTGCCCTGCACCAGGACATGGAGCAACGAGTCTGGCCCTGGACTCCTGGACTGGGTTCCAGGGAGAGGACACTGGGCTCCCTGCAGGATTGCAGCTTGCCTGGCAGCTTTAGGGAAATGTGTGGCATTCAGCTGAAGAGCGCCTCGTTGGCTTCTGTATGTTGCTGCCGGCAGCCCAAGCCACACACAGTGTTACATCACAGCCTCCCCTTGTTCTGCACAAAGCACAGTGGTTCTGGATGGCCCAGCCTGTCCTGGGAACAACCTGGGGGCTCTGGGCAGGGTTTAGGAGGTCTGATTCCCTGCTGTCATTCTGGCCCTGATTATTTTGGAGCAAGCAAGCTGTGGGTCTTTCACTGCCCTGTGGCTGCAAGGCTGGGGCAGGTTGTGCCTACCCTAGGGTGGTCAGGCAGTGAGATGCAGGATGGAGCCCATCACCAACAGCCAGTGCTCCAGCACTAGCTGCCTTGAGCCCAAGCCAGCTATGTAGCCCCCTTGCTACAGACATGGCTCCACAGTGCATGGTCTCATGCCTGTGGAGCAGCTCAGCCTGGCAGGCACCTCTGCCTCAGCACAAGCATGTTCACATGGCCACCAAGGTCACCCTCTCACTGCTTTGTGTGCACTGCTGTTTTCTGAGAGATGGCTCCTAGGCATTTTGGGAAATAGGCCCTTGGGATATGTCTTGCCAACTGCTAATTCTTCTTGTTTCTCCCCTTTTTGAACAGCTTGACCGAAACAGTGCATCAAAGGTCCAGGGCTGAGCAAGGCAGGGCCAGCAGCCACATGCTCCAAACTATGTCTTTAAGGACAGCAATAAAACCATCACACTCATGCACAACCAAGGCTAAATTTAGCTCTGACGTCTCTGCACATTGTCACTGGACTGCATGCACCTCAGGGTGGTACCTCATCCTCATGAAACCCTTTGATACAGGTGCATCAACCACACCGATCGCTTAGCCAAGACAGGCAGCCAGCACATATGTCCCAGGCTGCTTCTCCTCCTATCCTCACTAGCCCTCTGTGCAGCTCAGGATGCGCCCTGGAGCTGTCAGCCATGCACCAAACCCTGCCCTGCCTCACACCTTTGTTCAGACCTCTGCTTCCCTTGCTGTTCACCTTTATGGTCACTCTCTGCCAGTGGTGGCTGTGTTCTTCATCCATCACCAGCTGTTTCCCACCAGATGGGTCCTTGTGGCGCTACCAGCACAGGGTGCTGTTGTGGAAAGGGTGTGCAAGGGGTGTGGAGCTACCTGCAGTGGGGTTGGGGGTTCCAGCTCACCTCTACCAGGTCAAGGTGGCATCATGGTCCTTGCAGCAGGAGCTTTGGGGAGGAACAGGGCTGGGCTGGAGCATTTTTGTTAGAGTTTTACAGCCTTTACTCTCTTTCATGAAATCTTTCCATGTTTCTTCCACAGACAGGGGAAATGAAAGGTCCCAGGGCCTTGTGTCCTGCCACCTCCTCTCTGGCAGCATCATAATCGCTGGGTTCAGCAGTTCTGGCCCCTGTGCCTCTCCACTTGCAGGTGTGACTGCTGAGGCAGCTCCAACACTGGGGATCCTGGCTGGAAGGGCAGCCCATTGCTCTCAAGCTGGTCTTGTTCAAGAGAGGTAACTCTTGGAGATGTGCTGCTGGGAGCTGACCTTTCACTGGAGTTTTGCTCTGGAGTCCCAGCAGCATCCCCATCTCAGCTCCCTTTTCCCCATCCGTCTGCCCCCCCCGCCCCCCTATGTTAAAAGTGTAATGAAAAATAGTATGGAAAAAAACATGCTGCAAAACTTCCTCACTTCCCTTTAATCACACAATTCAGGGTGCAGATGGCTCCGTGTGCAGGCAATTTCTTAACCTTCACACTGTGTGACACCCCAATCCCTCCATCTTAGAGCACAGAGTGCTCTCTCCAAGCCTAATTAATTGTGCAATTATTTCAGCCACATGGTCCTGCTCCTTTGGCAAGGTAGCCATCTAAAAACTATTATTTGATGAAGTGGGAATTCATGCAGAGAAAATAAATCACCAGTGTGAAAAATCATTTATTCCTGTAAAAATCCCTGGCAATTGGAGGAGGAGGTTTAAATTTGAGGTTTGAAATTGTGCAAATTTAAATTTGCACAATGTCAGGAAGATCTGAATCCAACCCTATCTCATCCCTGACCAGTTCAGAAGAAACCCCTTGGCTGCTGAATCCATAGAAGAAGGTGAAAGGCAGCCCTGAAGGCAGGCAAGATCTGACCCCATTGAAGTGCTGGTGCTGGGCTGGCACCTAGTTGAGGGATTAAGGTGTCTATGTGCTCCCTGTCATCCCAGGTGTTTTCTCCCTTCAAGGCAAGAAGATAAACACAGCCTGGATGCAGAGCTCCTGGTGACTCAGCCTGAGAGGCTGAAATCAGCTGAAAATACGTTGCCATCCAAAAAGCCTGGAACAAGCTGTTGAAATAGATGTACCAAGGATGGAGATGAATGTCTGTATCATAGAATCATAGAATCATCTGGGCTGGAAGGGACCTTCAAAGGTCATCTAGTTCAACCCCCCTGCAGTCAGCAGGGGCACTCCCAACTAGACCAGGCTGCCCAGGACCTTGTCGAGCCTCCCCTTGTATATCTCTAGGAAAGGGGCCAACTCCCTGGGCAACCTGTTCCAGTGCTCCACTACCCTTATTGTAAAGAACTTATTCCTAATATCCAATCTAAATCTGCTTTTCTTCAGTTTAAACCCATTGTCCCTCATCCTGTCACTACAGGCCCTTGTAAATAGGCTCTCCCCAGCCTTCCTGTAGGCCCCTTTCAGGTACTGGAAGGCTGCTGTTAGGTCTTCCTGGAGCCTCCTCTTCTCCAGGCTGAAAAACCCCAGCTCCCTCAGCCTGTCCTCGTAGCAGAGGTGCTCCAACCCCTTGATCATTTTTGTGGCCCTCCTCTGGACCCGCTCCATCAGGTCCATGTCCTCCTTATATTGAGGACTCAGATCTGCACACAGTGCTCCAGGTGAGGTCTCACCA